>JADLZK010004943.1:0-71095 GCA_015847255.1 Hyparrhenia diplandra | reverse complement strand
GATTGGGATTGAATACATTAGTCCCAAACATGAAGTCCGGGAGTACCGCGAGCCGCTGGAAAAATAGGAGATTGGGGCTGCAAGAGAGATTAAAAAAAATGATAAACGAGGTCTACGAGTCATTCTTACCCAAGCGAGGGTGGAGTTGGCCGCAAAGGACCATGGATGCATCGCACCTCTGCAGGTTCTTTGTCCGCCATGAAAACCGCTCCAACCAAGCGAGTGGCGTGTGAACAACGAAAGAGTAGAAATGGTTAAAGCTTGGCGCTAGCAGTCCCGAAAGTGCTTTGGGAATATAAAGCTGTAAGTGTGGAGGCCAAAACGTTCCGCGAAATTATAAACTAATTGGCCGAGCGAAAAGATATTTTTTCAAGATTGTTTATTGATGAAGTTAACTATGTGCGCCGCTTTCCAACGGACCACATTTTACCCCCGCTGGTTTATTGAGAAGAGGAAAAGCAGTGGGCTTATTCAATGGCATGATGAATGAAGTGCTCGTGGAGTTATATCTCGAAGCCGATTTTATATATATTATTAAGAATTCCGCTACGATGACGCCGCCACCGCCTTCTGGGTAAGATTCCGCTCGGTTGTTCCGTCTCGCAGAAAATTTTGTAAAAAGCATTCAACATTCATAGCAAAAAGACTCCGAAAATGCGTGTAACAATCGACATAAAACAAAAGGGAGTTTCTGCTTATTCATCCTAGGCAAGCTAATCCTCAAGGAGGTTAAAGACAGCCCGTGGTTCATTGGATAAGGCAACGGCGGTGGCATGACCTGTGACACATCCATGAGTTCATCGATGTTGTCAATGTCCTCCTGGGCTTTCACTGTCGACTAGGTGAACGGCGCATCTTTCACCAGCCTGGGTTTGGGGCTGTTGGAACTCATGGCTGCACCCGATGCATGCCCTCGATGGTGACTTTGTCGAAGGTGGTTGTCCCGCCACATCATCGAGACGCCTCCACCACCGCTCGCCCGCCTCGGGGCCACCTTGTCGGCAGACGATGGCCGCCACCGCCAATCGCGCGTTTCGCCTTTCGCCCAAGCAACTGGCCGCCACCGCGATTGTCATCGTGGCCGTAGTTGTGACAAGCAAAACAAAGTCGTTAGATGGATAAAAGATGCAAGACGGCAAATAAATCAGATCTTGAACTAACCGGGCGTTAGCATTGCGTAGGCCCCGATGGAGTCCTCCTAGTTGATGTTCCCGATGCAGTATCCTTGAGTACTCGCCAAACTCCTCTATGATTTCTCCTTCTTCTTTTCTTCTCCCGCTGGTACCACAAGTCCCTCCCTCAGTGGTCGAGTAGTACTCCAACTCCGTGGACAAAGAGTAGCTCTGAGGAGGAAGATGAAGATTCCGGCGAGGAAGAGGGAGAGCTCGAACCACCATTGAGGAGCAGAGCGTAAGCCAGCCTCGACTAAGAGTAATAATTGTTTAAAGAGATCGGGTCGATTGGAAATCAAGAAGATGAACAAGAAAACACTGAGTCGCCAGGGGGGCAAAGGGAAGAGGATTCTACTCAAGACGCCGACATCAAGGAGCTCTACTTCCTTCGGCGCCATCCCCCGATGAGATGCTTGCCACGATCGCCGCCCCGCCGCTATGGATGCTCGACGATGAGGGTTTTTTCTATATTCGTAGAAGAGAAGATGAAAAGGTCGTGAAGCGTGAGCAGCTTTTGGATTTTGGGTGGCAATTATGGAAAATATCTTCATTTTATAAGCCAAACTGTAACCGCAACTGATTGTAGTATGGGCTTTGAGCATGAAAGATTATTGGGCCGATCAGTAAATGGGCCGAATAATACCCTAAAAGTATTCCAGATCTATTCGCTACGCCTGTTCGGTAATGTCATCATTCGCAATAATAGACAATTCAGCAAAACAAAAAGAAGAAGACAATGAAAAATACAATTACATCCGCATCGCCTATAAGAGTACTAAACCAAAGATCCAAGTTACGTACAAACATGCACGCAATGTTCTCCAAAGAAACCATGCCTGTGGAAGGCTTTCAAGTGCCTTAAACAATTGCAGCTTGATCTCGCTTCATCAACAAGGCCTTCTTATCCTCTTCCTCCAGATTACCGTATTGGAAACTGAATTTTAAGCTTTTGGTGCTCTTCATGATTCTCTTTTATTGTCACCTTTAGTGGAGCCGCAGCCTGTCAGGAGTAGCCACAGCTATTTTGACTTTCTTTCTTTCTTCTCTGCAGAATTAGTCTCGACCCGGCCTCGCCAGCTTGGTTTTCGTACAGGTGATTTTCGCTTCTCAAAGATCATCCAAATTCGTAGGCTTTAGTTTGTCTCGAAGACCTTTTGTTAGCTCTTGAATTTGGAAATGCAATTCCACAGTTGTCTTTCTTCTTGATTCCATGGCAGCCAACAAATAATGGATTTGGACGAGAGTGCTTGTTGGCCAATTTAATTGCAATAACCCGATGATCCAGTGAAGCACATAGTTCATCGCAGCATCGCAAAGAAGCTAGGAATTTCTTGATCAAAAAGCTCGGGCTTAGCCTCTTTATCTTGTGGTAGCTTACGCTTCAACCAATGTGTTTTACATCGTACCTCACCTAGCAAAAGGGAGAAATTTCTTTTGAGCCTAGCCAAAGTGTTTCTTCGTAGTACCTCGCCGAGATGTAACTTCTTTCTCCTCCTATCAAACATGTCTCTTAAGTGAAGGAAAGACATGTCGAAGCTGCTTCATCTCATCTTTGTCCCGAGAAAAGATGTGTCGTGTATCAAAAAGAATATTTGTTTTAGAAGTCATACATTAGCAAGGCTTACCTGTTCTATGTGCCGCACGATTAAGAGGTTGTGTCCAGGAGCCCTCCCACATTTGGAAACCGAAGGGATTTATCATGTTGGAGATGGCTCGCTTCAAAAGACAAATCTACAAAGGATAGCAAAAGCTGTTTTTAGGCAAGATTTAAGCCCGTGGTTCCTCGACCGAAAGCATCATCATTTCGAGGGGAGGCGCTGCCAAGACTCAGCATTCTCGAATCCTCAGTGATCGACTGGACGTGCTCATCATCTTCACCTCCTCTCTTTCCTCAGCGGATTGAGTTTTCCTTTATTGGGTTTGCTCACCTCGTAAGATTCTGGCTGTCATGTTATCAATAATTCCGTCTGTTTAGAACAAGAAGGCCGTAATGTGAGTATTGTGAAAGCATTACTTTTGGGCTTAAAAATAAAAAATGTAAGATTACATCATTACCAATCTTTTTCATTGGTCTTCTGAGTTTCGATTTTCAAAATGGAAAGGATGCAGAAGAATCTTCACCTTTGCTACCAGGCAGATTTAGGGCAAGAGCTAATCTACAAATATGGGTGAAAGTGAAATGTATGTGTATTCAATACTAAGGGTATTAACCGAACATTATACCTTGGAAACTTGCTTGGTCTTTTGAGATCTTTTTCTTCTTGAACACCTGGAAATTCTTGGCTGATTGGGTTGAAGCTTTTCTTTTTTCTCTTTCCACCTCTAATTTTTCTCAAGGAAAACCATGTGTGTGTTCATGAAGGCTCCTCATACCAATCCTTCATTACCCAAAGCCGGGCGAGGTCCAAATTGATAATATTGGATTTCCTAAGAGGGGATTGGCTCAATATCCCAAAGCGGATAAGTTCAGAGAAAGAAGGAAGGACAAACAGCGATGTTAGCTAAATTACCTCACAAGAGTGAACCCCTCGGGCCGGAGTAAGCTGGCAAAAGGGATGATCAATGCATTGAAAATATGAGCACGCAGTTCATTCCACCAAGACTTGAAGAAGGGATACAAGATCAACTGACAAAAGGATTAGGCCTCAGATTCAGCAGATCTCTTCCCAAACCGAAAATCTTCTCACCAAGACCGATACAGCCAGCCTCCCTTGGCTTTATGACTTTGGGAAAAGAATAGCCTTGGGGGTACCGTTGACTACATCCCATTGTTCATGTTGTTTGATAATAGAATTATAGGTGGGCTTTACTTGCCTCCCATTGGCGGGAACTCGCAGCAGTATGCATGGCTTGATGATTGTGTTAAAAAATCTCTGCTGAGAGATTATGTCCTGCAACCTTGCTCAGCACTGGAATTTGCAAGGAAAGATGAAATCTTCATTCTCTCTATAAAGAACGTTTGTACTTCATCAAAAGCCTTCAGAAGATTTTGGAAGAATTGGCCAATATTCTTATTGATAATGTGATGGTAGATGCGCCTTCTCCATCGGTTTGGCATGCCTTGAAGTTGTTGCTTCCTCATCTTCAAAGAGAAGACCGAAGAAAATCCAGAGTATGCAAAGTCTACTCTAATTAGGCCTATATTGTTGCCAACAAGAACCATATCCGATTAACCACCAGTGACCATTCACACAAGAAATACTTCCTTTGTTCTCAAACATCTGGGTGGTGCTCTGATGCATCATATGGTAGGTAGCTCCGTGAGGTACTTCTGTCAAGAGGAATTATTTTGTTGAAGCCAAATCTTCAGCCACAATTATGTGATTCAAGACAGTTTGTTTGATTTGGCTTATCACGACCCATACGTACCAAAAATCTCGTAAAAGCTTGTATTTCGAGCAACTCATTATGTTCTAGTATCGTACGGGATTTAGATCGTGTGATGTAAGTAGTCTTGTTACCATGCTTAGTATCAGGCGGCGGATTTAGGCTATGGAAACGTAGAGGGGTTCTTTAGTGATCATGAGTCAGGCGACAGCAAGGTCTAGCTTGGAGTTAGTTATCGGTCATTAGATTTTAAAATTCAGTATCTATTGCTACCACGTGGTGCATGCTTTTTACTTATTTATTTTTATTATGATTTGCACACACTTTTTGCCCAATTTAGATTGATAGGGCTCGCTTATCTTTTGTTGATCTAGTTGTCATCAATGCTTTCAATATTTATCTTATTTTGTCATTAGATCTATTTGTTTATCATAGCCGAGCTTAGATCTAATCTAAGTTGTTACATGTTGTGGTCTGCACGCTTAGTCATGAGTCGTGCGACAGTTAAGGTTTTATGGTGAGTTCCTTCTTCAGACTCCTGCCTGCAAGCTGTCGATACGTTATGCATCTATGTAGTTGTATGTGTAAGTTTACCTATTGTTGAGTCTAACTGCAAGTCAGATCATGCGGTGGATTAGCTTTGTTACAAAGGTGTATCATGTTGTGATTGCTGTTAGACGAAAAGGGTTTAGGATAGTTAGTCGGGCGGCGACTAATAGAATAGATCCCCGTTTTACCTTAGACTAAGCTTACATGTGCAATTTACCTTATGCATATACGCCTAACGAGTAATGAGTACTTATAGATCTATTTAGATGTATGCGTGCTTTAGGCTTATATCAAGTATTAGATTGCATCATGCGATTGATCTTAGTCGTAAGTGTTTAGATCCGTGAAAGCAAGTCTATCATGCGGTGATTAGTTTGCAAGGGTTTAAACATTTGGTTTGTGGAAGACCAGACGCTGCTAATTAGTTGGGTGCAGTTCCATGTGCATGTGTTATTTAGAGATTAGATTTATATTTATATTTTACCTGCTTTATGTATCATGTTGTCAACCACCCGATCCATGGTATTTTCAAGATATCATATCTTGATGATCGACTTTTACTTTGTTCAAACATGTCTTTTTATGTTCATTCGGCAAATCAAGTATTGCTTTTACGCCTTTGTACATGCTTTCACCAATGCAACCTGCCGACAGAGCAGCTTTCAGTTGGCGTTACAGGTGCGGCTTCAAAGCCGCACATGCGAATCGCTCTGGCCGCCACCCGTATGTTCCGCATTCCTGTTTATTATCTCCTGTCAAATTACAGTCAAATTGATCGGCACGCACCGCTCAAGACACTTCTGGGCAGCCAGCAAAGCCAGCTAATCCGCTTGTCGCGTGTGAGTGCAATAAGAGGTGTATTTTCTTTTGTGTCAACACATGTGGTTTGGTGATTGTGCGGTAGTGCCTATGGTTACCGCTGGGTGGCGCGGCGGCACAAAGCCATGCTCGTCCGGCCGGTAGCACATGGATCGCTCTCTGGGCAAGGCACTCTCAAGGGAAGGTCGGTGCTTCGGAGGTGACACAACGATCCTGGGCCGTACCGGAGCTTGTGGCCTGCAGCCTGGGGATCCGCATCTCCTGCCCTACTCGCATGGGGGAGTCATCTGCGATGATCTGCGTGAGTCGCTAGTGAGTTCAAGCGATGGTACACCGCATCGACGACAACAGTGGCTCGGTCCGACAAGTAGCCGGCACAAAGGACAAGCTATGGCTGGGCCGCCGCATGGGGTTGAGGTACAGCAAAAGCTTTGGCCCTCTTGGGCTAATGACGATGAGATGCCCCCATATGTCAGTTTCTCCCTTGGAAGCGCCAAATCATTCCTGGCCTCTTCTTTGTGGTTTGTCTTCCCCGGGTGAAAATCTCGACTCCATCATGCAATGACGAAGCTAGTGGCATCGTGATTCCCTTGAGACATCGCTTTTAGAAGATTGTGCTCAGTTCACTGCGGGCAGCCAGCCCGTGGGCGAGGAAGCTGCGGAGGGCCTGCTGAGACTCAAGCCAGTGTCAAACGACGGTCGGCGGGAGGGTGTTGGCTGGTTATTCGAGGGCCTCACATTTGTTGGCAAAGTGGGATCACGACCAATTACTACACAAAAAGATTTTGCACTATGAGCATTTGAGGCCGCCTGAGCCTGGGCCAAGATAGAGGAAAACTGCCACTTCAATTCCGTGGCGCTTTTAAACATAACTGCCATGGTTAATACCATTAATCGTGGCGCTTTATGAAAACCGCCATGAAAGAATCCATTAACCGTGGCGTCTGCTGTAATAAAACCTCCACTGCTAATGAGCATTAACCGGTGGTTTTTTAACAAAAACCACCACGGTTAAGTCTAGGCTATAAATGCCCCACCCAATCTTTTCCTTCTTCCCCCACGACTAATTCCTCCATTTAGGCCTGAGATCCAAAAACCCTAAAAAGTGGCCATTTAGGGGAGTTTTGCACTTTGATTTGTCGGCTGGGGGCACTCAAAGAGGTTGATTCTACTTCCTCTACTTTAATCTCTCTTTTCAGCTTTGATTTGGGGTGTTTTTGGTTCTAGATCCAACGGGAGCAGAGAAAATAGATCTAGATGTAAATGAAGCATCTTTCTCTTGTTTTCAACTTTTGATAATTTTGCAAGGTCACATGGCCATTTCTTGGGTGGGAGTTTTTTTTTTGCACTGATTTGTCGAACTGGGCACCTAAAGAGGAGGAGTGACTTCTCTTACCCTCTACCTAATCTCTCTCTCTCTCTCTTTAAATTTCTCTTGTTTTCTCTGGCTTTTTGATACTTTTGCAAGGTCAGGGAAATGGATATGGATTGATGTGCCGTGATGAGGATCGAGTCAGTTTTTATAGAAAATGTGAGGAAAAAGTTTCTTCCTATTGTGTACATCGGCTGGAGTCCGTCTCCAGCAACGATGAACTTTTTCCTGTGTAACGGCAAGAACCTCGTTTAAGAAGATAAATGTGCTGTTGGAGCACTTGGAAGGTGGGGTTTCATCAAGGATCCGGCACACTGTGGAAGCATTGGGCGGCAAAGAAGATTCGAGGCCGCCAGTGGACCTCGCCGATGACATTGGCCAAATATCAGCCAAGCAGGATGGACGGAGGACAACAACCCCATCATTAGCGCGTGAGCACCCAAATGATGATAATAGTGACACATCATGATGAATGATCTACTAGGAGACATTGCACAACGATGATGAGGGTAGATGGTGAGCAAAGGCCGAAGAGCTACGCCCGAGGATGTTGGAAATTTTTGAACAAATTGCTAACCGTGAAGATGACATTCTTTTTGGGACCTAAGGCGGCTAGAGAATTTTAGAGAGATGAAGTATGCGGCAATTGATCCCTCTACAAGGATAAAGGCAAGAAACCGGGAGCATTGCATGACACTAATGCTTTTAACTCAAGAATGTTGATGTTTCAAGACTCACCATGGGTGGCCGAATTAGCGCTTCAACTAATTTTACGGACTTCTAACTGACCACTTCCTAGAGGAAAGAAGGCCTCGCCAATACCTATCGGGCAAAGAAAACTCCATTCGGTCTGTATGGCGAAGCTTTTTAGAAAGTTCCATGCATACCGAACCAATCAATTATATACTGTGGTCGCCAGCAGAGATGCGCACTTGCGTAGTCTGCCCCGCTGCAGTTGGGTGATCCACTACAAGAAGAATGCCATTGCCACCGATGAGGAGGATTCTCAAGAGGGCTACAAAGAAGAAGAAGACGGGCAAGTTGCAGATGTCTCCTGAGGATCTAAGAAGAAGAGGGTTACACGGATAGGAAAAAGTCCCACCCTAGTGGTGTGGTACCCGCCTCAGGCTCGATCGCCACGGCACTCATCTGGAACCCAGAGGATGCCATGCCGATCCTCCGCATGTTTCCAAATTGAATTTGAAGGACCTTTGGTAAGTCACACACCCCTCTGATGGCAGGCAAAGGGAAGCTGCTGTGTTCCCAAGAGCTCTGAAGGAGCCTGCAGATCAGCTCATGTTGAGTACCGACGGATGAATCTATTCGGTGCCTCAAAGAGGCTGCACAGCACCTGGCTAGTCACTTCCTCACCACATCTACAACCTTACCCCACTAAGGGTCACAAGCTGCCAGATATCTTTCTACTCACTGTATTTATTTCTAGACCGAGGTAGCCAAGCAATGATATATGTTCTTATAGAGCCGCGATGGAGGAAATGCGTAAACTATGAAAGGGGTCGACATTATCGATGGGTCCCTAAAGAAGAAGTTCACTCGGCCATTATTATTGTCACCATCACCGATTACCCTAGTCTCTTTTCACCGTTGGGGTATTTCAAAGGAAGACCGAAGGCGAGTTTGCATTGGGATGGCATGACCAATTCTTCATGATCCAACAAGCTAGTAAGAGGCATCGATGATTTCTTAGCAGAAAGCAATGCACTTGAAGTACTAGAACCGGCCTGATGGCAAGCCCAGTTTCCTTACTAAGGAGCCGAAGGACAAGCGTATGGGTAAAATGTGTTTCAAATGGTGAAGGACATGAACTTCAAGTTCAGAAAGAAAAAGAAGGAAGATGATGCGCCAAAGCCAAGGAAGAGAAAGCTGGCCGATGTGGCGGAGGAAGAAGCAGTCTGCCGCGAATTTCGTACTCATTCAAGAAGAAGTCATGTTTCTTCAAGTACCTATCGAAGGAGCTCCATACACCCTGATGCCATTGATTGCATGCATCTGGAGAAGAATGTCTTTTGAGAGCATGATCGGAGTCCTACTAGATTAAGATTACACAAATGTATTGTCTCAAGTCACACTGTGATCTTGTCAACATGGAATCGTGAACAAAATTCACCCGGCCACCGCGGCGCAGCGCAAAACTTGACCTTCTCGGGCGCGAGCTACAACCTAATGTTGGGATGAGAGGAGGGCTTTTAAGCGCTGGCTTAGGTAAGCAGTCAAGGTGTCAACAATTTCTTCCAACATCAAGAGCCTTGTCTCGATGAAAGACCTCGTAATGATCAACTTCAACTCTCATGACTCACTATGTCATGCCGACAGTTGTTCCTTCCAACTCGATCAGACTATCGGTCCGTGAGTATGTGAAGATGGTCGTCACACACATGTCCTACTTCTTTAACCGCATCACAGAGAAGGTCATCACATTGAAGCCGCAGCTTCCGCCTGAAAGTGTTCATCGCCGAGACTCTTGCCAGCCCTCAAGATGTGCTTCCCACCGCCTTTATTCGAGCATCATGCCACACCGATGATGCACATTGTCGACAGGATACAAGAACTTGGGGCCTATCTACTTGCACTAGATGTGAATGCATCAGGCGGTTCATGCCCACCCTCAATAGATACATATCCACAACCCAGGTTTCACCCCAGAGGGCACCTATGATCAAGGCACACAATAGAGGAGGCTATTAACTGCCGTGAACAAATACATCAAGGCGATGGAAATGTGCGATGACACCGCCCGCCCATCCACATGAAAGCGTAACTGCTGGGGATGGGCTATGGAGAAAGCATTTACCGACATAGTGCAGAAATCATGCAAGAAGCCCATCACGCGCCTAACCGCTAGTCCCAATGGAAAACTCCTGGTTGAGAAGCTATCTTACTGAGATCCGCCGTGGGGCTGCTTGACGACGGGAGGGGGCGGGTATATAGATAGCACAAGATGAATTTCATGACGTGATCCAGAAATAGGCATACCCCAAATATGGACACCCAAGAATCAAAGCTTGCACATGGCCCATCCAAATCACCACATGCATGGTTACTTACATCAATGGATATTGTGTTCCAAAACAAAAGACAAGGAAAATGTTTGCCTTTGTCATTAACAGTTGTTTTGATATAAGTGGGCATCTATTTATAATGCATCAGTAAGGATCAAGATGTAATTATGTGCATCAAGGAGATATGGGTACTTTGACTATGGAGATGTCCCATCAGATACCCATCTTCCTAAGCAGGGTCAGTTTAAAGGCGGTTGATGTGGGATCTACTGGCGCGCTAACCAATCGTTGAGCTCGAAGTGTTGGCTATTGTGGATGATGAGTGGGTACTTCGCAACGGGTTGTGCAGGCATTACGCAGTTAAAGAGCCCAAGAAGCATGTGGTTGTGTCCGGAAAATAGAGGATCGGGGATGATGGAGTCCAGAGCCCCAAAGAGAGCAACAACTATGCAAGAAGTCTCGGCTTTACCGATCATCCACACAAGATCAAGGCCATCGATACATGCCTCAAGCAGACCAAGATGAAGCCCTGTTTCAAATCTCGACAAGGAGAAGAGGACCGTGGGTAGCACCGCAACAAAATGAGTTGTTGTCATGCCCATATATGCAATGGATCCAATCAGATGCCTTCATTTATGTAATAGAACCAAATGTGTATCTCTTTATCATTTATGTAATGGAACTAAATGTATGCATTCAATAGTTTATCAAGAATGGAACCAAATGTATCTCCTCATGTTTATGTAATCTTACTTCTACTACTACAATTTCATCAAGCTAGCACTAGTGCCACATGTTCACATTTGCTGCCGCCACAACAACAACTACACGCTGGCTACATTTACTAATAGCATCATTGGCATTAGTATTAATTAATTACTAAATACATTACTAACACTACTACACTCACTACTACACAACTCCTTACTACTACTATTAATTACTATATTACTTATCGCTATCATCGCTTAATATCAAGCATTACTATCAAGCATTATCACATCATATCAATAGTCGCTATCGCTATTATTACTAGTCAAGTATCGGGTTGCTGGCTGCTGCTGTCTTTACCCAGTATTACCATCATATCGCTATCAAGTATCAAGTATATATAATCGCTATCATATCAAGAATCGCTATCAAGTATCGCTGTTATCAAGTATCAAGTATCGCTATCGTTGGTGTTGCTAGCCATCAAGCATCGCTATCGCCAAGTATCGCTATCATATCGTTATCATATCGCATTTCATCAAGTATCGCTATCGCTATCGCATCGCTGGCCGCTATCGCTATCATGTTCTCATCAAGCATCGCACACATGGCATTCTCCTACTACTTACCTCGCTATCGCTGCTTCCTACCTCGCTGCCTCCCGCTTCCCCGCTTCCTCCTATCAAGTATCGCCTCGCTTCCCGCTTCCTGCTTACTAATGCCATTACATTACCGCTATCGCTATCGCTTCCTCAAGCTCAGCATCAAGTATCTATCGCCTCAAGCATCAAGCCTCGCGATTTCGCTAACAAGTATCGCTATCAGTCATATCGGCGCATCGGCCGCTATCGTTGCCATCGGGCTGGCTGCTATCATTGCTATCTTTACCATTATCAAGTATCGCTATCAAGTATCGCTATCATCGCTTATCGCTATCAAGCATTATCATATCGCTGCTGCTATCGCTGTCATTGCCGTCAGCTGCTAGTCATATCGCTGTCAAGCATTTTTGCATCACATTACTACTAATAAAACTAACCTAAAGATTGATATATATATATATATATATATATAGACATATATATATATCCATTTTTAAATAAAAAATAAACATTTGATGGTGGCGGTTTATATTACCTACGGTTAATTAATATCAACCATGGTGGGCACTATAAAAAACCACGGTTAATCGCAGCCTATATATTGGCACTCACACAATATGACCCCCCGGCGTCGCCAAAATTTTTTCCCCTGCCTCCTTTCTCCCCGGCCTGCCCCTTCCCTGGGCTGCCTCCTTCCTCGACTCCATCCCCACAACCGCCGAGCTACTCCTCCTCTCCCGCTACTCCTCCGCCTCCGCCAGACTCCACTCAAACCCTAGGCCGCCGCCTGTGTCTCGGCTTTCAAAACCCTAGCCACCGCCAAGATCCGGTTGGAACTCTGGCACCGCCGCCCCATCCCCCGAACTCCTTCCCCAGCTCCGCCATGATGACCTCCTTCCCACATGGTCCATGAGCTCCAGCTTGTAGAGCTCCGCCGCCTCTCAGCCAGGGCCTCGCTTGGAACTCAGGCGCCGTCAGCCTGGCCCCACGCACTCCTTCCTCGCCCATCCCTGATGACTTCCTTCCTCGACACGAAACCATGAGCGCAGGCCGAGGAGCTCGATAATTTATGGCCTGCCTGTAATCCTAGTTGCCATTGGATCCGGGACTCCACCACGCCGTCCCCCGCCTCCATCTATCCCTGTCCGTTGAGTGAGATCTACCATGTGGAACCACTTCTGCCATCCCCATGCCGCCTGGCTCTCTCGATCATTATCTCCTGTCTGCCTCAAGGTCGCCCGAGGTTCATCCTCTTGCTCCAGATCCTATGATGCCATTTTTTTCCAGATGCCATTTGATGCCACTTTTTTGTTTCCTCGTGATGCAAAATTTGTCTACCGCCCGTGATGCTGCCTTGGTTAACTTAGCATTCAAATGCCACTCAATGATGCCAAAATTGATTTGAATTTTCTCCTCCACCGTGACGCTATATTTAATTGAGCATGCCAAGTGCCACCGCCAATGATGCCAAAAATTGAGATGAATTATGTCAATGAATTTGTGATAAATTTGATGTTAATGAAATTTGTCTATTGCCCGTGATGCTATTTTTGTTAATCAGGCATGCCAAAAATGTCACGCTAATGATGCCAAATTGATGAATTTTGTCAATGAATTTGTGATGCCATCTTTCACGGCGCATTTACGGCACTGGGTGAATCTAGGCTCTCCTACTCTTACCTCAATACTTTCTACTTTCTATCTCCTCTACTCTATGGTTGGTGGCTGCTTTGTTTATGGAAATTTTGGCAGCCCCTGGTCAGTGTGAGCGCCGAAGACTTAGCCGATTCTGGGCAGATGCCTCCGCATATATATAGGCTGCGACAGCTCCGTGGTGCTAGCTGGTCTTCTCTATTCTCTACTGTCATTTGGTTGGTGGCTGCTGCTCTTCTCTATTCTAACCTACTCCTACTCCTACTCACTACTGTCCAGCTTATGATGCACACACATTGATAGATTTGAGGTGGCTATCTAAATGAAGATGATGTTATTTCAATTAATTTTTGGCCTATGATGCACACATTGATAGAGTTGAGGGCTAAGCATATCTTATTATTCATGAACTTGGTCCTTGGTTTCTTCATGAAGTTCATCTAGTTCATGAGACACATCCATACCTCAAGCAGTCCCTTTCTTGTGCTGCTGTGGCGAGCATGGATGTGTCCACGGATTTCTGCTGGCCTATGTGACATTGTTTTAGTAAATGCAGCCACCAATGATACAACTTGATGAACAGGAATGAACACTAGTATTTGAAACTAAACAAATTCATTTTAAGCTGAGGCCATCTATGCTCCTTTTGTGTGATCTCCTCCTCCTCTAGGCTGCTGGGCAACTATGCTCCTCCTCTATACTCTCTCTCTTTCCTTACTGCCTATAGATGCACTAATACTACTGCACTACTCTACTACTAATCTACTGCTGCACTACTCTTATGTACTATCCTAATACTATTACTTCCTACCACCACTCTACCACTACTACCACTGCTACTACTACTCCCCACCACCACTCTACCACTTCACTACTTAATTTCACTACTACCCTCTACTACTCTTCACTGTTTCAACCAATTTCACCACAACTCAACTATGGTAGTTTCTTTTCGTCATTCCCCATCTACTCTATGTGCATAAGTGGTGGTGCTCTTTACCACTCTATATGCCTAACTCCTAACTACTATTACCAGCTAATCATGAACTACTACCTACTGCTCTCTCTATGTGTACTACTGTTGGCCTACTTACTACTACTTCCTCACAGCCTTTCTCTCTTATGCGATTAACAGATGGATTGAGAATGCATTTATGATGAACATAGATATGAGGTGGCTTACAATTGCTTTGTTCTATGTTTCTTTCATGACTCATCAAGCCTGTGAGACACCATTTAGTTGTAACACCAAGTCCTTTGCTTGAGATGATGGCAACAGAATATTGCAGTGAATGGTGTCTCAAGAGTCTCCAAGATAGCCAGTGCATTCTCATTTGGTTCTTCTTGTTCTTTGTTCATGTTAGTTTCTTTGACTTGCTGTAGCTACCACGAATATGTACAGATCAAATAACTCCAACTTATTGGGATAATCTTATGTCACTAACCTGTATTTGCTTCTTCCCCTGCTCTTTTGTTCTTCATCCATGACAGCCATGTACTCTACCTTCTACTATTACTCCCTCTGTACCTGCCCATGTCCCACTACCCCAGTAGCACTACTTACCTCCTACTACTCTTCTACCTACTACCTACCACCTCCTACCACTTTCTACATCTACCTCTACTTCTACTTACTACTTACTACTTCTCTACCAGCTACTACCTCTACCACTAATCTACTAAAGCTGAGGCCCACTAATCTGCTGAGGTAGTGGCATTAATATGCAACAGATGTGAACCCATATATGATGAACTTTTATTAACTTATCAACTTAGTGCTGGAGGCAGTGGCATATGTAATGATGTGACACTTATGATGAACTTTATACAATTGGCAACTTAGTGCTGAGGCAGTGTAGTATGTGCAATGATGTGAATTTATGCTGAGGCAGGCAATGATGAATGTCCATATATAGAGTATTAACTAGGACGGCTTGTACTACAAGGCCAAGCAACTGGCTTAGACGCGATGTGATGAGAATTCAGCACTTTTATCAAAATGTAATGATATGACATGTTGAGATGAATTGGGGAAAATTCCTAGCGTCGTATGATGCAATCTTGTAAAGGAGGCAATGTCTTTGTAGGAGAGTAGTACTTTGATGTTGTTTCTTAGAGCAAACAGGAATTATGAGATACCGCCCATACCCACGCAACTGCCCATTGCTGATGCCATGATGTCTCATGGTTCCATGCCTGTCTTGATCTTGGTTCTGTTTCTAGTTGCATGCATGGAAAGTTTTCACCACAGACTTGAAATGATAACCTCCACCTCCAATAGGAAAGTTGAGTCAATGATGTCTATTTGCTAGAATCATTTTAACACTGATTTTGCACATTTCTTACACAATTTTGTACTTTTCTTTTTACACAATTTTGTACTTTTCTTCAAAAATATTTTGCACTCTGCCCTCATTTAAAAAGGAAAAAGGATGTAAATCATGTTTTCAGGATGAATACAATAAATGGTTCCTTTATATGTTCTGAGATGGCTGCACTACTACTCACTTATTACTACTACTACTACAAATCTACTACTGTACTACTTCTACTATCAGTAATTAGTCCCTTACTACTCACTCCACTGTACTCTACTACCTATGCACCATACCACCTACCACTTCACTACCACTTTACTGCTCATTGCTGCTGCCCACCACTCCCCCACTACCACTGCCTCTACTACTCCTCAATGACTGCCCTCTGCTAGCACTCCACCACGCCCACCACTGCTGCCTCCCCACCACCCCATGCACCATTGCCCCACTAATTTTGTCCACTACTCCCACTCTAATTCCTACCACTGGGTTCACTATACCACACCTCCACTCCCCACCTACCACCCCACCTTACCCCCACCCCACTACCCCATCAGACTCCACTACTATACCACTTACACACCCACATACTAATTCCACCACTCCCTCGACTGTACCCCCAGCAAGTCACCAGCACCAACATACTCATTGTACTCACTCTACTACTACTTTTACTACCATGCTGCTGCTGCTCACCACCTATACCACTGCCTCTACTGTCTACCACTCACCCACCCCACTGTCCACTCACCCCACCCACTCTACCCCCACCTACCTCACCACTCCCCCACTCCCACTCCCCACCACCATACCTGCACCCACCACCTCCCACTCACTCACCACCCCACTCCCACTCCACTCACCTACCCAGCACTATGCCACCCCCACTCACTGTAACACCACCACCACCACTCACTACTAGTACCACTTTACCACTCCTCACAGACCCTCTACCACTCCCCATCACTACTACCTACTACTCCCACCACCCTTACCATATAATTTTAATACTTCAACATTATCTTCATGTTTCATAGATCCAATGGCGGATGCCAATCGATAAAGATCGTGCTGGTGGCCCGGCCTCTGTGGTGATGAAGACTCGATCCTAATTAATGCATTTAAGGAGAGTACCTAAAGAAGAAGATGATCTAAATTGGATACTACAGAACGAACATGGGCTTCTCGCAGACGGAATGTCCTTATGATGATAGCTGACGCAAGTATACAACTAACACAATGCCATGTGCTCACGTATACACTCATCGTCTAGTTCTTGTTCTTGACAGACAAGGGTGCCTTTGAAGTGCCTAGAACTTTGGGGCTGAGGAGGGAGAAGAGTCAGCCCAAGCATCCTGGTCCCACCCCGAGCACCTCAGCGGCCAAAGGGCAAGAAGTCGATTTGAAGAGGGGCGCATGGAGGCACCAAGCTGAAAACATGCATGCTATATTGAAGATAGTGGCGCATGGAGAGCCTCGAGTTACTCTACATTTATCTGCACTCTTCGCAACTAGGTTCCCTCACAAGTCGTGGCATGCCGATCTGCAATAGATCGGAGGAAAGTCCTCAAGGCAATTGAAGGACGATAAGTGGGTATGCTAAAACCGGTCCAAGTATCCAATTTACTCAATTTGATGAAAACTCGCAGGAAGCAGCAGTATTGTAGAAAAGTAAGCTGCACTTCCAACAAACTCATAAATACATGCAGAAGGTCGGTTACCAATGACTAGCTGTAAGAAGCAAATATTAGGAGCAAGAAGTTCAAGGCGCCTAGAAGAATGGAGCTCAAGCACAACCCAGCATTGGGTGCGCTGTAAGCAGGGAGATTTAAGGTATAAGAAAGGAGGCAACTGAGAGGGGGAGAAGGATCCACGTATGGTTCTCTCAGAGAGGTCATATGACTCTTCTATGCCCATCGCCCCTAAGAAGCCAAAGAGGCACCTCCGGCATCAATGACCTAAAGGCTGATGAGGAGAAGCCTGGTCATCGAGGCCAAGAACGCGTGAGTCCCAACCCTCAGACACGACTCCACCATGGGTGCTTGGAAGACATGAGCACTGTGGCCTCAGCATTTGGTGCGAAGGGCTTGAGGCATAGCTGGAAGACCACCATTCCCTCGGGCAATCCAACGTGAGCACTTATCACATAGAGGTTAAGTACAAGGCAGCCTCAAACAAACAAGGCCAAGAAGATGCTTATGAAGGAGATGGTCGACAAGAGATACATGATGCATTCACGAAAGCAATGATCCCTATGCCTCATAGACCTCGGTGGACAGAGATGTTTCACTAGTTTGGTGTACCAAGATGGCCCATCGCCTCGAATCTGTCAAGCCCAAGAACACAAAGCTGACAACATCAATGAAGAACATTTTGTGCTCCATACCCAAAGATGAGGAAATATTAGCTGCAAGTCCCGGCAATTGTATTTCCTCCTCAAGCGCTGTGTACAACAACGCTACTAATCCTGCCCTACTATGCCTTGGTGGAGGTGGTTTAGAACAAATGAAGGATCAGATCGACATTCCAAAGTCCAAGTGTATGTTCGAGATATTTTAGCCATACTATCCCTTGTGAACAAGGAAGACATCACATTGAGAACCAAAGCCTTGGTCGCCGGTTAAAGACCTCGCTCCCCGGATGACGATGACATAATGATGGAGACGATGATGACAACGATAATGCTCGCATAGGCGCCAAGTCCTCGGCATGGCCCGCCTCCCGACATGGTGAGCCTCCACAAGGAGGCACTTGGTGTGCATCATCACCAAGAACACCGCCGGCTAGCTCATAGCAAGATGATGAGGAGCAATGTCCAAATGTGCCTAAAAGCCATGTTATTGATGAGGACCTTAAGGGTTTTAATAAAATATATGCATGTTGTATCGCATGGTGCGGAGAGGTGCTGTTTAACTTAATAGAAATGAGAACCAGTTGTCACCTATGTCCACCACGGGCAACCCGCAAGGAGGCATAGTGCAAGGAGAGTGCATTTCACAGCAGTCGACACAACACCAACTCCTGTAATGATAATTTGGGACGCCGAAGGTGCCTAAAAGACAAGAGGGTGTGATTTTGCTAAGCTTTCACATGATTTCTGCTGTTCCGGCTCTGTGCCAGCGACTTTCCGGCTTGGCAAAGGAGAGCGAGTTCCGCAGTGAAGACCCATGTATGTGTATTACGCTTAATGTCGTAATCAAACTTTGTCAAACATATTATGTATGCCCATGATGCTAATGCCTCCTGACTCAATTACAGCTGCCAACACCATGGGCTGGCTAAGCCCAAATTGCCCTCAAATTTTGGGAATATAAGTTCATGCTGCCCTTTGGGGCCTATATCGATGCAGTGAGGAGTGGGAACTCAAGTAGAAACCATATGGTATATGTAGTGCTTCTAAGCTAGGGATGAGGTCTTTTCGCCGCCAAGGCAACAAGAGCTCTTCACTTGATGATGATTTCTTTTAACATTAACCTCGAGGACACGCATAGCGTGCCATTTATGCAAAGGAACTCGACGTTGCCCAAGTCACCCCCATGCTATGAGTAGAATGATAAGTTCAATATTTAATCAGTACTACCACTACTTCTACTACTACCACTACGCCACCAATCAATTCACTACTACACTCACTCCACCACTGCTCTACTACTCTAATACATACTCTACCCGCTACTTCTACTACTCCACTACTAGCTCACTTACCACCACCACCACTTACTACTCTACTGTTTGACTACTACTACTACCACCACCACTCCACTACTCCTCACCACTCTAAAGACTTTACTTCACTAATGCACTCACTCCACTACTACCTCATTTAATCACTACTACTTTCACTCTACCATCTAATACTACTACTAGTAGTTACTACTCAACCACTGCTACACCCACCAATTGACCTATTTCATTACTACTAGTGTAGTTTTAATACTACCACTACCACTACCTGTTCTACTACTACAATGACACGAATTGTGTGTTTGCAGGATGCAAGCATATGTAAAGGGAGCAGAACCAAAGGCATTATCTACCCATTCCTATATATTTCCCCAGAGGGCCACATTATTGGCATGATATAGCAGACGACCATCCCGCCCTTTGTGAACTTGTCAGGAATAGATAGAGTTAATTACAAGGTTAATCAGCAGGCCGAGAACATTAAAAAGCAGGAGACTATATTACAAGGCCAATGAAGAAGATCAAGGAGATGGGTGGTCCTTTGCGCCCACCAAATCGGGTAAGACAAAGAGCTACTAGGTTCCTCGATAATTTTCATGTTTCAATACCTGAAATCCATATCTATTTTGAATTGTGCAGCTTAAACTCAATTGGGTGCCACTGGGTTGTGTTTATGATCTACCCCTCAGAATGGAATGTGCGTAAATATTTGATTCCTTGGAAAGATCCCCTGCAAGAAATTATGCGTTACAGGCATTTCAAAGAGGCTATGCAAATGTAAGTGACGACACTTATTCTTTCATGCACTCAACGCACGTACCAAGTTTGACCAAGGTATTGACACCATTGGATTTCATACAACGCTTACGATAAATACTTGGCCGATCCTGAGTGCATCAATGTCGAGAACCACGCCGCTGAAGAAGAATCACGGAACAAAGTCAAGTGGAGGCGAGAATTCAGGGTACGTAGCAAGACTCGTGTGTGCTAGTACATATTGAATGCTCGATAATGGCCTAACGATTATGTGTGCTACATGTCTATCGCGGGGTATGCATGCAGTCGCGCGAAGCAACCTCCTCTCCGGCTCCCTGTGTGGATTCTTTTTACTTGTGAACACCTCAGGGCTTTTGGCAAGTACAGTAGCAGTTGGAATCAGCTCAAGAGAGCCCAAAAACACTTTGAAAGCAAAAGTTACGGACCTGAGATTCAAGCGAACAGTTGCCGACATTTGTGTAAGTGCGTCACGGACGACTGTGCACATTGGGATGGAAAATTCTTCAATGCCGAGAGAGCGAGCTGGCGACGGATCCCAGGAGCGAGAGATTACGCCACTGGAGGACCATGCTGAACATGTGTGACTACACGCTGCCGGACATATTTGTAGATGCCCTCCCATATGTATGTAATTTGAACTAATTAGTGTGTTTGTAATATGAACTAAGTGTTGGGATTTGTGTGGCGAAACGACCTGGACGACATATGAATGAGCAAAATGTGATATATGTTTATCTTTTGTGCGCATATTCTCTAATTTGTCATTTTTTGATGTGATTATTTCAATATTAACAGGATTTTCATAATGTTTTTAAAAATTATTATTTTTACTCTGAAAAGCTTAACCGCCGGGTATGTAACTGCCACAGTTAATGCATTAAATCGCGGGCTTCCCTTTAGTGGCGGGTAGGAAAACCAATCAAAAATAAAAACCACCACCGCTAAAAAAAAACTGTAGTAGTGGACTTTTGGCGACAGGCCGCATGGGAGGCGCCCAATTAAATTGGCAAGAGGCTGGTGTGGGAGTTAGCCCAGCAGTTTTGAGTTACGAGATGACCTGCATGATATGGCAAATGGCGGTCTCGCATTGACGGCTGCTTTCGCGCGAGGTGTTCGGACTGGCAGCTAGAGGACATGTGTGGCACTTTTTTTATGAGGCAACTAGGTCCGAAACTCTGGTGTGCGTAAGTGCACAATGTAAGTCAGAATAAATCATCGTTTTGTACGTCGAACAAAAAATATATTTGAAAAAGAACTGATTACTACATGTGTATGTCCTTTGTTTCGACCGTCAGGCCGACAGTAACCATGGCTTCTATGTAACATAGTCTTGACTTCAGTCCATATATACCATATCAATCCTCTTCTTACTTAAATCAATAACAGCCTCGTCTTCGTCTCTGTCTTTTCGGCTTCTCACTTCCTTCTTTCCCGACCCACGGACCAAAGTCGGATTGACAAAGTCGGTTGCAATCACACGTATATAAGTCGGTTGCTACAAAACTACCATAAAAACATGCAAGAAATGTATTGTATTAATCGCAGGGTTGGCCGTAAGATGAAGCAGAGTCGTATGTACCTGGATTATATTTTGGCGACCCAGAATTGTGTTTACTTTCACCTCAGCTGGCGGCCCACTTGGCAATATGATATGACAACCTTAATTTAGAGATTAGAAAATGAACAGACCGGCCGGAGAAGGATCGGCGCTGATGCAGCACAAATATGTCTGCACTCATAGATAAAGTAATTATATACTATATATACAAGCACCCGACCCAATGCAAGAAGCAGCTGGCTAGCTAGCTTGGATGCCTTTTCTTTTCAAAGCCAGATGCATGGACAAGCAAGGAATGCATTCCGATATCTTTTTCAGAACTCTCGACGTGTTAGTTTCCAAGGCAATGATTCCACAAGCAAGGAGCTAACTGTTTGAAGCTAAAGCAAAGGTATTAAAGAACATTAAAGCAACTAAAGACTCAGATTGAGTTAATCAACATGTTTCTTGGTTTGGTGTTGAGTTGAGCGTGCCCTAGAGTGTCAAACAATTTCTATAGGCGCCTCTATTTTTTTTCAGAGGCGGCTGAATCTAATAAACCTGTCTTTTGAAATTGTTTTTTTTTTGGGCGCCAAAAAATGGCCTACTCCGTGGAAATCGACTCCCAGAGGTACCTGATGTATAGAACTAGCTAGCCGCCCATGAAAAATCAATAATAGAAAATAAATTAATTTTTTCATCTTAGTCCTTATGTATTAAAAAGGAACCTCCTCCTAGTGGTCATGTTTATCGCCCCTGCTACTTATACATGGCCATCGGGCCATGCCGTGCTGGGTGCTCGCTGCCGGCCGCGGCGTCGTGTGGTGCTCATCGCGGCCACCGCCGCGTCCGGCTGTGCCGTATCGCCGCCCCAGCCGCGGCATGCTGTGCCGCCGCCCATGGCACGGCCGGTGGGCCGCTTGGCCGCGCCGCACTGCCTGCCGCGCGTTCCGCCACCCGCCGTGCCGCTGCCGAGGGAGGCAGGGCTGCCACGGGAGTAACCGCCGCCGCGCTGCTTGACCCCGGTGGGAGCCGCCGACGAACAGATCCGGCCGGCGCCAAGCACTGAGGGGCTCGCGAGCTCGGTGGAGAACAGGGCGCCCGGGCGATGAACGGGGAGCGAGAGGGATTGGGATCGGGGAGGCGGCGTGCGGGGTGGAGAGGCCCTGAGGCGGCACGCCGGGCGGGAGGTGGCTCGTCACCGGGCGGCAGAGAGCCGCGGGGTCGGGCGCCGGGCGGAGAAGCGGAGTCGCGCGCCGCGCCGGCAAGTCGCTACCGGCTTCACACGGTGAGAAGGACGCCGCTTGGGGACTGGGAGGACGAGTCTGAGGAAAAAAAATTAGGGAAACCAAGTGAAATATTGTGTATATATATGGATTGTGGTGGGCTGGGCCAAATATTCACTTCACATGCATTGACCGGCCGTTACTGGGCCGCCTGTGTTTCACCGGGCGTGCCCGTGCCGCACGGGCCAGGATGGTGGCCGAGCACGCCTGGTCCCTCCGGCCGCCCGGCCCGGTGATCACGGGCCGTGTCGTGCTCGCCGTGCCAAAACGCCGGGCGTGGGCTGTGCCGACGGGCAGCTGGCTGCATGCCATCTATACTGCTACTACACTTCCCATCGCTAAGAATGGATGATGGCAGTGCAGTCATTTCAGACCAGATCGCTGCACTAACTGAAGAAGAGGATGAGCACATTGCCAAGAAAAATGACAGATGCTAGCAGTGGACAATTCTTCTTCGAAATTTCAGCTTAATAGGAAAAACAAAACATTTATCAGTGGTGCCGCCTCTGACTCGTGTTAGTGTAGCCTCCGTGCATGTATGTGAGCAGGAGGATACTTGCAAGTCCTTCGTCGCAGGTTTCTTATTAAAGCTGTGTCCATAGAGTATATGGATGAAACTTAATTGACAGCAAGTCACAAACTTTATTCGTTCTACCTACAGAGCTCATTATGAATATAAATTTGGGCCCCTAAACAATCTGAGAAACTAATATATATATATTTAGGCCCCTAAACAATCTCGAATAAAAAAATCCCATCAACTACTTAAGTTTTAAATCTCGTTGAGCTCCATAATTTTGATATAAATTTTGTCTTCACCTGTTTTCATTCGAAAAAAGTTATGAATTTATTAGTGTTGTAGATATTTTTAAGGACCGTTGACCTAGTCAACCACCTTTAAAAATCGATTTCCAGGGGACGGTTCATATAAGCAACATAAACAACCGTCCTTGAACATCATATTTTCTGGAGTGGTTTTCCTAAGCCAACTGTCCTTCAAAAATAAATCTATTTTTAGTGATGGTTTACTTAAAAGAACCGTCTCTACATAAATTTCCAGGGGCAGTTTATAAGGTACCGTGCTCGTGGAACAAGTTAGAAATGGTTTGCTAAGTAAACCATCCTTGCAATAAATAAGATGCATCTTAAAAGATCTTTTTTGTAATAGTGGAAGTCCGAGCTACTTGACTGTGTTTTTGAGCTCGACAACGATGACTTGCAACGGACGAGGTTTGAATTAGCCGTTTCGCCATGATACCGATGTTAGGGTTTTGCTAGTTTCGCTTTGGTTAAACATGTAAGTGCTAAGTTTTCCTGGCTTTTATTGAATAAACTAGGCCAACAATTTTCTAAGTTAATTGAAAAGCGAGCTCCTGCCAGCTAGGTTCAAAAAAGAAACAAAACATCTAGTTTCTCAGGGCGGTCAACAAATAAACTAACTTGTTAACTGGTAGAGCTCGTGACACAAGTATAACATATTTTCTGTGGAGTATAACAGTATACTGACGGTATAGAGAATGATCGACATTGTGGTCCACGTGGCCACGTAGCTGGCCTTTGCACTTTGCACGTGGGCTGGAGCAGGACAGAGCAGTTCATTGAAGGTATATCAAGTGCGGCCTAGATGGTTCACCATAGCGGCGGCCTTGTATAGTTTTTTTTAACCTCTCATTTAAGTACAGCTCTAGTATCTGTTCGAATACAGGTACATACACCGCACGCCACAACACACACGGACACCTCTACACACACTCAGATACCAATAAACCTACAATTATACCTAGATATCAAACGCAGCTGAGAGGTACTTTCGAAGATCAACCGATTCGAGCTGTATGGCACGTCCACTTAACCATTGTGGTACATCTGCGCGAGAGGCAATGGAAATTATTATGGGAAGCACTGGTCCTGGTGAGACACCACAGGTGCCGAGGCTGGGCTTCGAACCCCGGCGGGTGGCTTACCCACCGCCAAGCGCGCACCAACTGAGCTATGCTCAGTCCTCGGCGGCCTTGTATAGTTTCGTCAAATAATAACAGACTAGTGAGGAATGCGCGCCCTTTGCGTGCGGGTTGGCACCAGTGGTATATAGGCCAAAAAGATAAGGGCTAAAAGCGCGCACAGGCTGGCAATCCGGTGATTTGGTGTCATGCGAAACATTCAGATGGAGAGCTAAGTGAGAGATATATGCAGCTGGAGTTACATAGATAAACAAATATCTCTGGTTAGGAGATGCCAGTACATAAATAGTAGCGAACATCGATTAGTGGACGGGCTATCACCACCGATACATTGGCTGAACAGATAGGTCTGATAGAGGTGTAGCTTCTTTTCTCTATGTACCATCCAATTGGCATAAACAACATGCTAACAATTGATAAATGTCCATTGGATTAATATTAGTTATTCATATCATTACACAAACAAAGTAAGCTCGACCCAAGATCCAAGATAGCACAAAGTAGCCACATATCAGCACAAGCACTACAACAGCTTCTCTATATTTGAATGGAGCCATGCAATATCTCTTTGGTGTTGCCTGCACCTGTCCTCCATCCAGAAAGCACCACGCCCGACCACTTGTTGTTGGCCAACAGGGACACCACAGCAGCAAAGCAGCAGTCGGCCAGGATTTTACACTCCAGCTAGTCAGAGAGGCTTAGCCGACCAGAAAATTCTAACAAATGCTTTTAGACAATTCTGCCTGTGCACACATAAAACAATTGTCATGGGTGCATTCCATCGAGGGTGTTCACAATATTTGGTATCTAGAACTTGTTTTAGTTCTTAGTTTGTTTATTTTTTGAAAAATAGTTCCTAGTTTGTAGCTACAACTAAAAAAATGATCACATCATATTTCACTGTAGGATCTGAAGTCACTAAAACTCACTGAAAAGCTCTTTGCAACCAGATAGAAGACACCATGTGGACATTAGAAACAACAGCACAATAGCAAGGACAGAGCTTAGCCAAACCTTGGTCATAAAAAGATGGAAAATATATAGGATTCTATGATGCAATTGCTCATGAACTCAGTCTCAATCTACTTGCTGGTCATCATATAGGTGGGTTTACTTTTAGTCAGCAATGCTCCCTTCAGCATGTGCAGACTAAGGGACAACATATTGTCTAATCTTAACTACAACAATCAGTGATTCAGTAATTCACTACATTCTCTTGACCACATCAAAAATAAGCAGAAAAATCCATTCTACTTGTTACTGACATCTCATATAATACACCAACATGGCAGCTGAATATGTAAACGAAAAACACACAATAGCTGGACAACATGTTCTCTAATCGTGAACTACAGCAATCAGTGATTCACTAACTCACTACTCTTCACCACATCAAAAAAAATAAGCATAAAAATACCTTCTACCTGTTAAAAAAATGGTTGAGAAAAAGATCAGGAGTACCCAATGGTAGGAAGCATATATCTCTTCTATAGAATTATTGTCCATCAGCTTCTTTCACGATAATCAACATAAAGCAATTTAAAAAAACTGGTAGGAAGCATGTAGCCTTATATCCGTTAAAACATGAACTCAGTAATCTAGAGTCTACTATATTGTGAATTATCCTTATTGTCTTGCAATTATTGATGTCTGTGAGGTGTATCCAATGTTTACAGAAACTCAGGGATGTGATCAAAGTAAAAAAAAGCAACTACCCATACTATGATGGCTTGTATGTTGCTTATCTGATTTAGGAGATCAGAGACATCGTCTAAATTTCTTCTGGCATAAAAATACATGTTAGTATACGCTTGAAGGCCTACGGCCCAGTGGACACTAAATGGAGAGAAGCACACACCTTCATTTCATGATTTTCCATTCCCCACTACGAAACCATCCACTATCATCTTGTTTTTGAAAAGCCAAAACCAGGACTTGCTTTAGCCCCAAAGAACAAAAGGAAATGATAGATCAACTAATAAATTTCAATGCAGTGACCAAACCTCTGAAGCGTAGCTACAAAATAGATCCCCTCCATGTAATGGCAATAATCACCTGTATACATAGAAGAAAAGATATTTTGAGTGTTTGATAAATATACTTCACTGGTAACCAAAGCACTACATTAACACTAATATGCACACACATTAGCTTTTCACAAAGCACAAATCTTGGTGAAATCGATGCCATTTAGTTGAGGCAAAAAAAAAAAAAAAAAAAAACTGGGCTTGAATAAATACTACTGCAGTAATGAGGAGCATACTACTCTCACCTGGCAAAGCCAAAGTCACTAACTTTCAATACGATGGCATCACCGCTTGTCGACAGGAGAAGGTTCTGCAAGTTTCACAGCTTTCGATCAGTATTGAAGTAAATGGTGTATCTAAGAAACATAAGCCAGTAGCCAGTACTCAACCATAGTTAGCCAAAACAAATGAACATGTGGATCAGTATTGAAGTAAATGGTGTATCTAAGAAACATAAGCCAGGAGAAGGTTCTGCAAGTCGAATCAATGGAAAGGGGAAAAAATGGAAAACATTGACAAAGTCAGCTACATCCAGTTTATGAAAAGAGAGAACATACAGAGTGGAACATTTCTTTAGGAATAAAGACCTGCAGAAGGAAACATACCAAAGCAAGACTGGCACTGGAACGATGTTTTTTTGTTTTTGAACCTCAGGAGCTTCCGAAGTTCCGATTCCCTGTCCCCTGGAACTAAGGAAGGCAAGAGAGAAAACAAATCCATAGTTCAGAATACCAAACAGGACATTTGCAGCACAAAGCGTAAACTATTTTTGCTAAACCAAACACCAAAATTCTACATAAGCACGAGGAGCAGAAACACACACACCTCAGGTCCTCTGGTACATGCACCTCGGCACCACAAAGTCTCCATCGATTCAGAATCCCTTCAATGGGCAGATCTTTCAATAGACGAACCTAGGTCCAGAACAGGGCGAATCGACAACCTGAAAAAATTGCAGCAGCACGAAACATAAAACAGGCCTTAGACGATCCCGCAATGGATCCACAATCCGACATCGCAGGTACCAGCCGGCCGCGAGGTCGCTAACACGGCGAGCTGCGGCGACGCGCCCCTTCCACTACGTTCGCCGAAACGCATGTCACCGCAGCCTAAACGACGCACGGGGCCATCAGCTAGGCAAACGGTCACCCTACAAATCTCTGACAACGACAACGCCCCCCTACTGCGTCGACCAAACACTCTGTCACCGAGCCACCCACCGTCTCGGTCCGCAGAGCACATCCGCCCACCCCGGCGCCTCCCCAGCTCCTCGCTGAACACAACGCAGTGAGAAAACAACAGGCGCCAACAAGCACCAAATAGGAAAAAACACAGCGAAAGAAGCACAGGAAGAGGACAACTCAACCCGGTAGAAGCGGCCCACGCAGCGCCATGAACGTCAATCAGATAGGGTTTCAAGTCCGATAAGAAAGAGGCCAACCACCGTCGCACGGCCATGGAGGTAACGCGACTGTGGACCAAACCCTAACTCATCGGATAAGGGCTTGCACGGCACTGCAGCACCCAATCACCCATGAAATCTGGTGAGGAGCGAACAGATCGGTGCACGGAGGACCCGGATCGACCCCGGAAAGGGGCGGCAAGCCTGCATCGGCGGGTTGACCCGGTGCCGGCAAACGAAGGAGAGGAGGAGCAAGGGAGAGATGACGCGTTCACCTGGGGCTAGTCGCGCCCGAGTCCTCGCCCGGGTCGGCCGTGCTCGTGGACCGGCCCCTCGCCGGGCGTCCTCCACGCCGGAATTCGCCCACACCAGCGCGGGCAGCGGGGGGCCCGCCTAGCCATGGGCACCCTCATCCCGCACCCGCGGGAGAGAGCGAGAGGCGTCGGGATGAAGAGAGGAAGGAGAAAGTGAAGGAAGAGGAAGAGGAGGCGCGTGCGGGGGGGGGCGGCGAGCGGCGGGGCACGAAATGGGAGGGAGCACCGGGAAGAGAAAGGGACGAAGTGCGGTATATATTTGGTAGGATGAGATGGGGGTGTTTTCACAAAAGTATGAGGCAGGCGGGTAACGCAAAAGTGGCACGATTCGGAATTTTCTCTTCTTCGGGTATAGGGACCCTGTTCGGCTGCCTGAATTTGGCTGGGCTAGAGCTCCTACTGAACCAGCCTAACCAACCAAGCCCAGTGGCGAAGACCGGCCAACACGACGAGTGCCGCCGGGTCGCCGGTGTATCCTCCGCTACTCGGCCGGGCAACGACGATTTGGGCCAGCCGAACGGCTGGGCGATCGGCCCAACCCAACCAGCCCAAAGAAGCCACAATTCACCCAGTAGAACAAGATGAGGGTTTTCATAGTTACAGGGGGCTAAAAAAAAAACCAGCCAGCGTGCACTGTTGATGGAGGGCCTAGGTGGACCGCAGACTGTGATTCCAGGTAAACTGAGGGGCTTTTGTAAAAAACGACCAATCGTGGATTTTCGGGGCGACGTGGCCATGGCGCGGGTCATGGCGAGGTCGCTGCCCATACCGCCGACAAAGGTTTATACCGGAGAACTCAATGAGCAGTTCACAGCACAAAATAAAATACGATAACAGAGTACATTAACCGTTGATAAATTACAAAGAGTTCAAGTTTGTTCTCAGCATCTCTACAAGACGAAATCCACGGGGATTGCCGGGTGGTGGAGCGGGCCACGTTGCCCGCTAACCCGTGAACCACTGGATCAGGCCAACTAGAGATATAGACCGTTCGATTGCGGGTCGGTTCGGGTCTCGCCCATTAAACCCCACGCACGCGCAGTTGCGAATCATCGAGAACCTGCTCGTCCCTTCCGCCTGTTCCCCGAGCTCTGCCTCCTCCTGCGGTGCTCACCTCCCTACTGCTCTCCCTTGTGGGGTCGCCACCAGCACGGCGGGTCAATGGCTACGAAGGCTCCCGTCGTGGCGGCGCAGGTGCAGGCAGCCCCTGGCGTGCCGGCCCGGGCATGAGCGGTCCCCAGCGCCACAGCACACGAGTGTGGCGGCCCCATGTCAAGGAAGCCATGACCGCGGGCATCTCAGTGGCGGGCTCCGCCAGCTAGGATCCATGCATAGTTGGAGCTTGGAATCTAGAGAGCTGCACGGGGTGCGCTCGTCCTCCTGGGCTATCCCATCGCCGGTGAGGGTGCTGTATGTGGACCTTGGATCCGCGCAATGGTGACGGGTCCTCCAATTCTCCAGCCTATAGAGGATGGCGGCATCAGCCTCAGAACAGAGCAGTATTGTCCCTCCACCTCCAAGCTCCACGTCTCTTTGCCTGCCTGTGATTATTGCAAGGGAGGTAAATTTGAACAGTCTATGAATGCTCATTGCCTCCGTTGCCAAATGCAGTTGAAGCCCCATGGCAGGAATGGCACTGTATGTTCGATGAAATGCGCCTAACACATGGATATTTCCTTTCTCCAAAATTTGGAAGGTTGGTCTTTAAGAAACCCTGTTTTCATTTAAACGTATGTATTAACTTCGCTCCAATATGTTAGCTTGTGGGTTCAATCTGAAATCTAGGTGTGCTGATGATAGGGAAGAACTGCTTGGCAAGGAACCCTACCATAGGATAGATTTTTGTATTAGATGCAGGTGATAATCTCAAGCTGTATCTTTTTCTGGATTCCAGCTGCATAAATAACATGTGACAATCTGTCAGCCTTTCTTGCATCTGCTGCTGACTAGACTGCTCCTTATTAATTGCTTTTACTTATCCGTAAACTGTGAACATTTACAGTTCACATATTTGTCTATCCGCTTGACTTTTTGGGACACTCTTATACCTCTACAGAGCGCTGCACAAAAACATGAAGATCTGAATCTGTACCCAATAGGTGCAGTTTCATATCCTATCAGTGCTCCAGTTGCTCTTGCGAGTTGCTCTTGCGAGGTCACCAGAGACACAGAAAAACAACTATGACACCCTTACACCTAAAATAAAACTTACATGCTAACTCATACCTCCCTTTTGTACCTTAGGCCTGATTCATTAGCTAATCCTAAGTGTCTCTACGATGTTGATTTCAGTCTAGTACTCTTCCTGTATTGCCCCTAGCAATTAGCATTTGCTTTAATTCACATGGTAGTTGAAAATAAAACAACATGAGCATAAGAAATTAGACTTCAGATGAGGATGCAAAACATCGTTGGGAAATTCTGTGATATAGGAGGTAAAATCCTGTTCACATGGTTCAGTGATCAATAATAAACTGAAATAGGTATGCACCAAGTTATCAGCTTAAATGATTTCCTACTATCATTAAATTGTACTGATGTTAATATTCTTCTTAAGAGCATTCTGGACAAGAACAACCTGAACGAAGTAAATTAATTACAGATGCTTTGCCGATTCAGCAACAAGAAATATGCATGAGATTTATCGATTTTATCTACATGCAAACGTTCTCAGTTTACACACCGACAGTACTAACTATCAGGCGCGAGGCAAACCTAGCTTCAACAGTACCTCGACAGGATAAATTAGAAGGAAGGTTGCCGAACTGAGATCGTAAAGGTAACCAATGCATATGATGTGCTTTGAAGATTAATTGAGCCTATGTTATTTTTATTTTCATTGTATAATAAGATTTCATGGACACTCGGTTCCCAATGTTATTAAGTCTCTAGAAGTGAAGAGCAACACAGCAGTTTTTGCTTATAGAAATATGAAACCATCTCCGACTATTATCAGTTAATATGACGAGCACCAATGGGCCTCCGCTCGCTATGGTAGACTTTAAGTCTCCTTGGTTCGCACGCAAGACCTCCGCACTCTTTGAACTACAGTGCCAGCCAAAGAAGGTTGGTAGCAAAGGCTTGGTGGCGCAGTATGGAAGCTGCGCCTTTATGACGAAGCGGAGGCAGAAGGGGGAGAAGGTGGAGATGTCCTTCGCCCAGAAGAGCAAGTGGGAGAAGGACTGGATCAAGTACTAGTTTTATGTGAAGACCACCGCTGTGGTCACCACCTTTCAATATGATACTCTAGATTGGCGCTTCCCACTGGCGTTGACCATGACAGAAATGAAGCCATTGGCGCGAGAGTTCCTGACCCGGTCCACGCTTCTGCGAAGGCAATGTGTGACTGGGCCTTCACTCTTGCTTGCCGTTACCTTGGCAGACATGACCTTGTCGAAGAGATGGTCATGGCCCCTTCATCGCAGAAAGAAGGAGGAGGAGCCGCTAAAGCTAGAGAAGGTTCGGCACCATATCTTTGATGAGGGCGATGGCTTTCCGTTCCCTCGATTCGGGTTGGAGTGGGTGGTAGAGAAGGACTTGGGGACTTTGTGTCCACCGTCAAAGCCTCCGCGATCACCATCATTGGCAAGAGCTCTGACCATGAATGGCTGGCACGGAGGAGCGTGGCCGGCATGATGCCCTGACTCAACCGAGTCTTTGAAGAAATGGGGATCCGTTATGGGGATCACGAGATTCCCCCAAAGATTCCGAGTTCCTTGGAGAAGAAGGAGAAGAGGGAGCAAAACAAGAACATGACCACCATTCTTGAGATCAGGAAATGGAGAGGCGGTGGCAAGTCGAAAGCCTTGTGCAAGAAATGCAAGGTTGCTAACGAGGCGGAGGCTGCTTTGAGCTCCGGAGGCGATGATGGCGACGGCTCCCTGACTCTTTCTTCTGCTCGTGGTGCTTTTGTGTAGGCTCGGCACACTAGAGGGTCTGCGGGGGTGTTGCCTCCGTGGAGGTTGGGGATGGTAGGCGGGGCTCGGACCAACCCAAGGTTGATCCGATGCCCTACATTTTTGGGGCCCCTCGAGCTCATCTAGCTTGGAGCAGGTTGGAGACGACCATGGCCGCGTCAAAGAAAAGAGCATTGACTCTCAAGGCCACACCGTCCCCAAGGCCTCTACAGGCTGCGAGTAGTCCGAGGAGTCCGAGAGTGGGGCTCGGTGGTTGAGCCGACATCCGGGTCCTATCGCTCCTCCGGGTGTTGGTCCTTCAATGGCTCCCGCCGCTCTGCCTTCAACGCAGCCTCCCGCTCCTCTACCGCTTGTTGATTCGAAGGCTACAGGATGCCGCGGAGTGCATTCTTTTCCTTGGAGGCTCCGAGAGGATCGCCAAGTTGTTGATGAAAGTGGTGTGCCCATCCGAAGCGAGGTCAATAGCCAATAGGGCCGAACCAAGGGTTCGCCTCATCGCGGGAGCTAGAATCAATGCTTGCGCACGTCGGTACCAGATGTCTTCTTTCTTTGTTTATTTTGTCTTTTTCCTTTCTGTCTTGCCCTTTTTCCTTTAAAGTTTTTAGATTTGTGGTTTTGCTATTTATGTGTTTTTTGTGTTACTAGGTTTTACAGATGAATTGTCTAACTAGATGAATTGTGTTCATCGCTTTTTAGATCACTTGGCTGGTTGGTCTTTGTTTTATTGATCTTCATTCTGAGGACATGTGCCCGTGTTGTCTCGAGTGATGTCAACATGACTTGCATCTTGGGTTGAGTTGTTGAAATAACCATGGCGTGAGTTTGGTTGTGCAACATGTCTCTTGGCTTGTGGTACGCAGTGTGTGGAGCTCGAAGGCGGTGGTCAATGGCGAGTTGAAGGTCAAGTAGAGGCGGGCCATGCCGATGGACCGGGAGCAATGAAGGGCGGACGTGAGGCTTGGACTAAGGGACTGGAGCACGGAGGACCAGCCACGGTTGGTGACACCGGGACATTGACAAGTGTAAGTGTACATGGGAGTGACCGTGTTGACCAAGTCAAAAAAAAAAAAGACGCCGTGCAAGTGTAGCGGATGCTCAAAGACTTGGCACGTCTGGGGGTCGAGGACGGAGGTGACATGTGTCGAGGAGTAGGCTACTCGCGGGGCGGTTGGTGGTTTGGGCCTCAAAACCATCGGTTGACGGTTTTGGGTTTGGGCCTAAAAACCCGGGGCGGAGGTTCCAAGGCGGAATGGAAGGCACGAGGCGGCATCAAGGAGTTCGTGTCGAGGTGAAGCTATCTCATGAAGGGCGTGGTGGCGGCCGGATGAAAATATCCCAAGTTGGACCATAATGCCTTAGGGTTAGGTGGTTTTGCTCAATTTACCCGAGGGCAATTTGGGAATGTGTAATACCCCTATTAAATAAGGATGAGGCGCCCCAATCACCCTCACCTCTTGCCATTTTCGTCCCTCCCACCTCATTTCTAGGGTTTGCTCTCTCCCCTCTAGTTTTCCTACTACAAGAGGTCCATAGATGTTCTAGTCACTTTGTCTCGTGTATTGAACCCGTGTTTTGGATGGGAATGGAGGCCCCAACCTCCTCGTGTCCTCCGATTCGATTTGTGAGATGCTTTTGTGATTCATGTTCATGTCTTCGCTTTTTTTTTTTCCCCTTCTAGTCACTTTGTCTGTGTATTGAACCTGTCTTTTTGGATGGAATGGAGGCCCCAACCTCCTCGTGTCCTCCGGATTCGATTTGTGAGATGCTTTTGTGATTCGTGTTCATGTTCTTCGCTTTCTTGTTTTCCCCTCTCTTTCTCCACTCGATTCATCATTTTGAGAGCGTTTTGATTCGTTCTTTTGATCTAAGATGAATTAGGATGTGAGTTAATCCCTTCCACCGAAGGTTTTCTTCTAAATCCTCATGAGTTCATAGATCGGGCGATTCAAGTTTTTGGGGAGAAAAGTCGGGCTTTCTTTGATTGATTCAATTTTCTATTGATTGCCTTGGTCTTGGGTGTTGATGCTTGGAACATATGTTCTTAACACTCTTAGGAACCTCCATACAAAGTTTCAAGTCAATCTGAGTTGATTTGGTCGAAGTTTCGGGCTTCAAATCGATTTTTCCAGAATTGGTCGTCCATACCTGACGTATCCTGTATCAATACTAGATGTGTCCGTATTTCAAACTTTTGAGTTTGGTGCTGAAATTTGGTGGAGAGCTACCTTAATGTGTCTAGAGGCTATGTTTCAAATTTCATGATTTTTGGACACTGTTTGGCAGGCATTTTGATTTTTCTCCCATAGTCGCCTCCATCATTGTCCATCATACCGGACATGCCCATTATTTGCTGATTGCGCCCAGTTCAGCTACTATTCGTAGGTCGTGAATACCGGACATGTCCAGTGTAGTTCCCGGACATGTCCGTGTGATTGGCTACAACACTGCTTCGTTCGCAACTTGTGCATGTGTGCTTTGATTCATGTTCCGTCTAGTGTGTTGGTTTTCTACTATTCCAAGGAACCTGTCTAGGTACTCTTGTCACCAGTTGATTTGGATATTTTAGATTTAGGATCTCACTTCTTCCTCATAGGAGTTGAGTATCTCAGTTTCTCTCCTTTGGTTTAGGAAGCCATACTTGCTCTTTTGTGGTGTTCCGCTGTGTTCCTAGGGAACATCCACCCACTAGTTGGGTCGTGGACATCACAGTTTTTGTGCTAAGCTTTCGACAGTGATCATGGGACAGTGGCCAAACATTTCAAAAGAAATTTGAGGCTCCCATTCACCCTTCTCTAATCGCCGTTTCTAGTCCTTCAATTGGTCTCGGAGCCGGTTAAGGATCATTCCCCCTTAATCGGTCTGTGATCTGCGAAGGCGACATCGAGCACAGTTCTAGCAAGCCACCATTCTTCGATGGAACAAACTACCCCTACTAGAAGATCCACATGTCCACGCATCTTCAAGGGTTTGATTGGCTTGTTTCGGAGATTTGTGAGGATTCCAACTACATGGTCCTTGGTTCTTGCTGCTTGTATCAGTCAGGACCAGATCGACCGACACAATGCAAATAGCAAGGCTCGTAGTGTGCTTTTCTCGAGTGTGTCTTTTCCTGAGTTTGAGAGAGTCTCTGACTGTGCTACTGCTCAAGAGATCTAGACAAGGCTTTAGAGCTACCATGAGGGATTCCCTCCGGTGAAAACCATACTCTTTGAGATGTACCATCGAGTATGAGAGCTTCTCTCGTTGCTGGCGAGTCTATCGATTCTTTGTTCAGTCACTTCTAGACCATTGTGAACAAGATGCGCAAATAAGCCAGCAGACTACCCTATGACGATCATGAGATGGCCATCTAGCTTTTACATGCCCTAGATTAGAGGGTTTGGCATGTGAAGGTCTCGGCTATCATTGAATCACCAAACTATGAAACCATCATAGCGGATGAGCTTTTCAGCAAGCTCAAGTCCCCCGAGATTGACTACCGGACTTGGGCCAAGATCGAAAATCCCCTACGCACCAACCATGGCTTTGGTTTTAGGTATTGGACATTCAAGTTCTTCTGCTAACACTTCACAGATGTCTTTTGCCTTGTCTTCTTTGGTATCAACTTGGGGACGACGAGCTGGCTTTGGTCATCAGCTAGTTTTCGTGGTTTCACAACAACCGCATGAATCACCAGTGTGGTGGTTCGAACCAAGGATGCTACAGGTGTGGAGACCCCAACCACTTCATCGCCAAAAAGAAGAACAAGGGCTGCTCCAACAAGTATGATGCCGGCAAGCACAAGGACAAGCAAGAGTACTCCTCCGACAAGTACAAGTCCAAGGGAGGATTCAACAAGGAGGCAATCAAGAAGAAGTACCTCCGTGGTCAAGGCCGAGCAAAGACGCCTTCCTTCCCTTTAGCGACCTCGATAATGAGTTCGATGACGAGCATGCTTCTTCCTCTTTGAGTGACAATGAGTCTGAGAGGAAGGTTAAGGAGAAGCTAAATGGCCTCTGCTTCTTCGATGACTCCATCAACAGAGGCTTCTGCACCATGGCAAATAGTGGCAAGGTGGGGAGCGACAGGGATGAGGTCTCCATCAACAACGATGCTCTTGAGGTTCCACCTTCCGTCGATGCTCTTACAACTGAGCTTGAGTCCCCGAATGATACATTGCTTAGCCAGGATAGGTTGCTCAAGTGTGATGCTCGTGAGGAGGAAAGAGTTTACTGGGACAAGCTAGAACAGCGCTTTTGGATCTAGACTTTGCTTAGTCCTCTGTTGTCGGTCCGAGGAGACAGAGTGTGCGATGCTTTGCGCCATTCATATGTCTAGTCTTGTCACTTTGCAAAGCAAGTATGCTTCTATGCTAGATGAGCTTAGTGAGGTGAAGTCTAGGCCTGCTTTGTTGGGTGCTTGCAAGTCTTGCTTAGGCTTGCAATCTGAGCTGGTAGAGAAGAATACCAGGATGTCTACTCTTGGGAAGGCCAGTTTAGATAGCACTCAGTTACTAGATGCATTCTTTGTGAGAGCTTGGAGCTAGAGCTTGAGTCCAGTAGGCACGACAAGATGAGATCCGATGAGGAAAACACATACCTTCAGTCCCTCTTGAGCTGGGTGTCTTGCGGTGAGCCACGATGGGATGATGATTGGCTAGTTCAAAGGCGGGGGGGAGGGGGACCGGGTGTAGGCTTTGCTTTATGGGGGAAGGGTGAAAATCTCTTTGGCAAGGTTGGTGAGTACGGTGGGTTGAAACCAAGTGAGAAATCTTCTACCACACCCAAGTTGATCAAAATCACTCCACCAAAGCCCTTTTTGCCTACTAACAAAGATGGACTGTTTCAAGAACCTCCAAAAGCTCCACCTCAAAACAAGTGTAGGTTCTAAAACTGAACCATGTCAAGAACCCACTTAACACTCTACCAAACATCTCTCGAGGATCCCCTTCCTAGAGCCCAATAGCCACCAAGAGTGAACCATACCCACAAGAGAGTGAGCCAACAACCACCCAAGAGAGTGATGAGGTACCACTGTGATTACTGCCAAAGGGATGGTCATCTTGCTGAGTTTTTCTTTAGGAGGAAGAGAGATGAGAGTTGGGAGTACAAGTTGAGCAACAAAACATGTACCACCCGCCCCATGGCGTACATGTACCGCTTGTTTCTAGGTGCAATGCTAGGCCTAGAGGTGCAATGCCTCAAGGTGCTAGGCCTTAGGTTGTGAGACCACGTGGTGGTCGTGCCCGGCGAGGTTTAGGTCATGGTCAATATGACTTAGAGCCTCATGGCAAAGGCTTTGGCTTTCTTTGTCCCACGTACTCTGGTGGACCATGTTTTTCCCATCAAGGTGATGGCCTTCGTCAATTGGGACATGGCATGTTTGGTGTTTTTTGTAACACTTTTCTAGGGAAAATAAGCCAACATTGGTATCCTTCACGCTTTACTAACCTTAGTGTTGTGGGATTTTTTTAAAATTTTGCCCTTTTTTAAAAACAAATTTCAAATGTATCCCTAGTTTGAAACAATTTACGCCAGTATCCCTTTTTGTCGCGCCCGATCCCGTTGGCGTGATTTTTTACATCGCGCCACCGCGATGTGGCGCGACCGGTGCATCCACGGTGGGCGGGCGGGCGTTGACCGGTCTTGGCGTGGCTGACGTGGTTCCACCACGCCGCGCCGGTGCATGGGGCGCGACGGGTGTGTAGTGCATGCCGTCTTGCTTTTTTAGTTAGATCCATGGAATTTGGAAAAAGTGTTACATCGCATACACTATAGCACATTTTGTTTGTTTGTGATAATTGTTGTCCTACCATAACCTAACTAAGCTCAAAAGATTCATCTCAAATCGTGTACATCAAAACTATATAATTAATTTTTTTATTTAACTATATTTAGTGTTCCATACATGAGGTAAAAGATTTAATGTGATAGGTGAATGATAAATTTTAGAGAGAGAATTTTGGAATCTGGACAGCGCATGCACTCTTGCTTTTAATACGGCATGCACCCACCGTCGGAGAGAATAGTAAGATTCCAAAAGTCTCTCCTAAATTTATTATTCACCTATCACATTAAATCTTTTGCCTTATGAATGGAACACTAAATGTAGGTAAATAAAAATTAATTATATAGTTTTGATATACACGACGAGATCTAATCTTTTGAACCTAATTAGGTTATGGTAGGACAACAATTACAAAAACAAACAAAAAGTGATATAGTGTCCGATGTGACATTTTTCCCCAAATTCTATGGATCTAAACACATCTTTTTTTTACTACAGAGCTTGAGTTGAGGTTCCATGAGGCTTTCAATTCAGTGAGCACGCTGGCTCTGGCCATGCCCAGTAAAAATGAATTTTTATCCGTCAATCAATCCACGCCGCAGCATGCACGGCGGCAACAGTAGCAGTCCGCGTAGGGCTGCCCTCGACTCGTCACCTCAGCCCTGCTGCTCTCGCACAGGCTCCACAGCATGCCTTTAAAGTAAAAGCCAGAGGCATGCGCACTGGCGCAGCCTGTTTAGATTCCAAAATTCTCTTTTCAAAATTCACTATTGACCTATCATATTAAATCTTTTATCTCATGCATGGAACATTAAATGTAGGTAAATAAAAAAATTAATTATATAATTTTGATGTACAAGATGAGACGAATCTTTTGAGCCTAGTTAGGTCATGATAGGACAACAATTACCACAAACAAACGAAAAGTGCTACAAATCTCATGTGACATGTTTTTCCAAAGCTAGATAAGATTTGATAGTACTATTTGCATGGCATCCCAGCTCCCCGTCAAGGCCGCATGCACCGGCGCGACGTGGCGGGCCCCTTGGCCAACGCCAGCCCGCCACCGTGGATGCCGGTCGCGCCACATCGGTGGCGGCGACATGTGTAAAAATCACGCCACCGAGACCGGCGCGACAAAAAGGATACCGGGCGTAAATTGTTTCAAACTAGGGATACATTTGTAATTTGTTTTAAAAAGGGCAAAATTTTAAAAAATCCAAGTGTTGTGCCATTTGCTCATTCCATGCCTTTCTATTGATGCAGGACGGAGGCCTAGAGAACACGTGACTTGTTGATTCCGGATGTTCACGCCGTTGGAATTTCTAACGCCACTATAACAAAAGGTGGAGTTAATCTCACCTTAGGCTATATGTCCGTCGAGACACTCGATGTGGTTCATCTCTTAACACTACTATGTGCTAGGTTGTCATCCCCGCCAGCAATGCTAGGACATGCATAGGTGATACTCGTGAATGTGTTGTTTGCAATCTAAGGAAAAATAAATATAAAAGGTCTATCCGCAAGCAGTTGGATATAAATACCACTTGTAGCATTTCACCGGGAGTAATCCGGTTTTGTCATTTATATTCTACCACGAGGAGGAAATAATTAAAGATGGGCTCGTATACAATTGATAAGTGGCATACTTATGAGAGAATCTATCACTAATGCTAACTTTAGCAGGCAAGCCAATAATAATAAGAATATAATAATGATAAATAAAGGCGGAGGCATCACACACGAGAGATGGGAATAGACTACTATAAGTTAGACTTAACATTGGACTACTTTAAGAGACAGAATTCTTCTATAGCATTGAATCTACTAAGTCATTACATCTACTCTAAGGCATACATTATCATATATATATAGCATAGTAAACTCTAGATCATGTATCCGGATGACTATCAAGGAAAATCAAGAGCGAAACAAGATATTCCCCATAATCATTGTCCACTTGGCTTATAGACGGAGGGTGGACTCCAAAAGGACTCAACAGGGACTGTCACTCCCGCGATCTACCACACGTCCCCGGAATATAAGGTGCACTCGCAGTAAATCATATATAAACACCACGCTTACATAATTATTTCTACCACCTAACCCACTCGAGAATTGAATTAGGCGCTCTACGAATAGATACATATATCTATCATAAACCACATCTATATCAAATATACTATTAGAATATAATAAGAACATAGTAAAGCAACACATAATATTACAATAGAGCAAAGTCATTGATACAAGATAATATCCGCATCAGTAGAACTTGAAGATCTAGAACTACGGGTAGGCACACCCAGCTCTACTTGAATCGACTTGCTAATCAACTTAGACGAACTAGAACTAGATGAACTAGAACTAGACAAATAGCTAACCCTAATCTCCTGGTGGAGATACTCTCTTCTACTTCACCGACTTGGTCGATAATGAATTACAACCGAATTAGAATGAATTAGGGTTTAACCCTCGGGGGCGAGAGGTCTTTCTTATATAGGCCTTGGCGGTGAACGATGACCATTGGATCAAACCGACCTCAACAACGGTGTAGATACAACCTCAAAGTCGGTTACAAAGCCGACCTAGAAGTCTCGAGGTCGAACAGGGGTCCCACCTCGGCGGCCGGCCTATGTAACACTCGGTTTTTAAGCATGTCATTAGCATCTGCATTTCATGAGCATAACCATCATTTAGTCATATGCAATCATGCACATAAAATGATACATGTCATTTGTATGTTTAAATTGTTTTAAATTTGCTTATTTTGCTTGTCTTGTCATTTTATGTATGAAATGCTTACATCATTAGTAGTTTAATCTTTATTTATTCTTAGTTATGTTTATAGAAGGTGTTAGAGCATAAGTGATGTTGGTCATGTTCTCTAATTGTGTTTGGTTTGAATAGTTTGACTTGATTTAACCCCGCTTGACCTAGGAAGTGAATTATCTTATTTTGCTCAAAACTCCTAGCCGGGGTTTATGCATGTGTGTGTGCACCCTTCATGAAATGTGTAGCTAATTTCATGTAGAACAAAAAGATGTCATAGGCCGGTTGCATGATAATGAGTGGATCATGTTGAAAAATCCGAAGTTTGTTTGATTTGCGCTTGAATTAGGGTTTACTTTGACCGCGAGTAGTTTATCTTTGACCAACCGTAGTTTCAAATCTAGGCCGATTCAGGAAAAAGTTTGTATAAGTGAAATGTTTAGAATTTTATGGGGAACATTTCGTTCAATTAGAGTTTTCGCTGATTCTACACGTATCTCGAGGCACAGGTTAAATTAGATCGAATTAGGGTTTGGAATCTGTCTTTAGTGATGCTTGGACCTTTTCCCTGTCTCGTTGACACCGGCCGGCCACCGCCACGGGCTCGCCGCCCACGCTAGCCGCCTGGCCGCGCCCTCCCGCTTCCCTTCGGCGCCGGCGCCTTGAAGGAGGGGGCACGGCGCGTCCCTGCCTCCTCACTCCACTCCCTCTCTCCCTTCGCCCAAGCGGAAGAAGAAAGAAGAAGATGGCCGCAGAGGGCCGCCCGCTGCCACCACGCGCGCCGCCACCGCCGAAGCCGCCAACCACCACGTCCGTGCCCTCCAAACCGAGCTAGCAAGTCCCAGGAGCCGCACCCTTCCTCCGACCCATTTGGACCGCCCAAGGACCAAGGTGGCCACGGCCGCTTTGCCGCTCACGAAAAATCGGCGTCCATGGCCGCCGCCTGGCGTTTCTTCTTCATTTTTCCTCGCACCCGCTTAGCATTTCGAGCTCGCCATGACGTGTAGTACCTTTTTGGCGGGACGAGTCGGCCAAAGCGTCGCCGTTTAGGCCGGACCACGCCAGCCGCCCGCCGGCCGGAAGCGCCACGCTTCGGCCGCCGTGGCGGCCTCACCCACGACCACCTCGCCGCCTCCTAGCGGCGCGCATCCGTCCGCCACGCGTGCTTCAGCCTCGGCGCCCATCAAATGAGCCGCTCCGCCCTCGGCCTCGCCCGAAACGCCCGGCGCAGACTGCCGCGTCGCCGCCGCCGGTGGCCTTGCCGTCGTCGAGCACGCCCCCGCCGCCGTTTCTCGAATAGGTAGTCGATTTGGGTCGCCTTTGGTGTCCTAATGCTCGTTAACTCACGCCGGGTTTGCCCCAACATCGTCGAGAACGGCGCGAGTTCCGCCGGAGCCCGCCGCCCGTCGCCGCCGCCGTCGCCACCGCCGCTAGGGTTCACCTTAGGCCGCGCTAAGGGCATGGATCGATAGATCCCTGGCGAGTAGAAGCCGTGCATGTGCTTGGTTTCGCCGGAGGGCCGAACGCCCGAAGATCCGCGGAACAGCGCCGCTCCCCTCGCTTTGTGTCTATGACACGCGGGCCCCACCACAAGATCCTTTTCTTTTTCTTTTTTCTTTTTTCGAGATTTACATGCATGCATTGTAAAATCCATATCTTGAGCTAGGAATGTGGGAAAAATGTGAAACAAATTTTGCTGTGATCCTTTTCAGTAGATCTACAAGATAAAATTATGAGTTTGCATTTTCTGGTAGTTTTTATATTTATTTCCATTTATTGCTTTAATTGCCATGTAAATAGGAAAATGCATATCTAATTTTTGGTGCATGACAAAATAGTGGCCCCTGTACAAAATGTTCATGTTTTTGGATGTGGAGTGCAAGAAAAATAACATGCATTGTATGTTCTGTTGTAGAAATGTGATTTTTGATTTATGTGCTATTTACCATGCATTCTTAGGAAATTAGAGAAAAATAATTACTAGGGTTTTTGCCATGATAATTTTTGTACATGCATTTGTTACTGTTATGTAGCTTTTCATGTTCATGGTTAGGTAGTTTCATACTTTTCATAGTACAAAGTATTTTCATGCCTAGTTGTATTACTAGCTTGTCATTTTTGTGTAGGACAGTATATGCATGAGTTTGCCATGAAATTTTTATGGTAGGCATGTCAGACTAGTAGCATGCTCCTGTAATTTTTGTAGAATTTTCTAAGGTGATTGCATATTTATCATATTTATGTTGCATAGAAAATGCTTGCAAAATGCATGGAAATAGTATGGTAAAAATTCTTGGGTAGTATATTGTTTGTTCTTACGATAATAAGGACATGTTAGTGTGGTTAGTTTGCTGGTTACATGTTTTTATTAAACTAATATATTCGAATTTGGTTTAAGATACCCGCGGTTTGAACTACCGAGCTCAACGATCTTGGTTGTATTGTTGATGAGTTTGAAATCACTTTCGGAGATTTTCGAATACCGGGTTTATATGGACTCAAGTGTAGTCTGCGATTGCTTCGATAATTACTAATTATACTTGATTTCTTATAAATTGGTCGGCTCTGTCACGACCTAGATGGCCCCTCAAGGCGGCCGCCAGGGTTTGACTCCCCTCGGCCTCTCATTCCTTCCGTGTCTTACGGTATCTTCTAGAGTGTTTTAGTCCACATTTTGGGTCGAGTTACTTCACGGTCAAGTCTTTTCATTGTATGAGATGTAAATTCCAAAACTTCCTCCATTCTTCTCTCTCAGTATTTATCTGTTAAGTCCCCGAAAAATATATAAATCACCAAAACTTATGGAACTTATCAAGATAAACCTCTAAACTAAGTATTTATTCAATTTATGTCCTTATTTCATATCTTGTTGACATATAAAAGTATATCATAAGAGGTGTCAACAAGCTCCCCTTTCTTAACCTTTGCTAGTCCCTAGCAAAGCTTTTCACCAGAGTGGATCGAGTTGCTACAATGATTTATTCTCTCACCAATACACATATCATCAATTTAGAGTTCTTCTCCAAAGAAGGGTGTAACCATTCTGATCTTTCAACTCACCTATATTGCCCGAAAAATATGGGGCTTTTTTACCTGTACTTAGATCTTGGGTGATTGAAAGATAGAACAATCAAGTCAAGCACTATGTCTCAAACTCTTCATCTCACTTCGTTCTGGAGTTTTTATAAATTTTCAAAATAAAACTCGAGAGTTTCCATTGTATGACTCTTTCAAATCTCTCATATGTGGTCTTTTTGGATCCTTACCAAGGCAATGATGTTATGCCTTCTCTCAAGATATGTGGTATTTATGGAACATGGCAATTGTATCATACCTTCTCTCATCCTATCTACTAAGGCTTATATTTGGAGCTTATAGGTGGGAGACAAAGATACATACTTGCAAAGCATATATTGTAAAGTCAAACAACGGATCCAAAGGAACAAGTCATACAAGGTGGGTGTATGGAATGTATTTGTGAGGTGGATGTATGGTGGTGATGGGATATAATAATCCTAATTCTACTATGCTCCTTCTTGAAGAAATTGATCTCTCTTTTTTTGGAATTTTTAGAAGACATAGAAGAGAACTGGGGCTAACTTTACTTCTTCTTTTTTTTTTTCAGAGAGGCGGGCATCTAGGTACCCATTGTTTTCATTTGGACACTTGTCCATTTTTTTTCAACTCTTTTCTTTTTTCTCTTTCTTTTCTTAGGGAGGTAGGCTCTACTCGCCTGGGGACACTTGTCCATTTTTCATCTCCCCTTCTCTTTCTTTTTTTATAGCATTGCCCCAAGTTTCTTCTTTTTGTCATTAAATATTCGAGAGATAATAAATGAAATATATGGAGCATGAATGGGGTTTTGAGAAGTAATAATGAGGGATAAAAATATATTTTTAGTGTTCACTCCCATAATAGGAATGAAACATTTTTTATGGCTAGCAAAATGGATGAAAGGTATGTATACTTCGAGGTAGAAGTAATACATAAATGAGTGGTGTGTATATGGAATATATGTGGAGATGTAGGTGGAATTGTATGACAAGTTCGAGGGTCTCAAAGGTTGACAAAACTCAACACTAAGCAAGTAGTGAATGATAAAAGAGTTTTCCTATTCTAAAAACATGTATATGGTCGTGGTAGGAATTTCAGAACTCTCGTCATATAGGAAACTCATCATGCAATTTTCAAATTTTCACAAATCAAATCTCCAGAATTTAGTGCAACTAGGAGTAAGATAAATAGTAGCTCGACTATCTCATATCATATCCGTCCAATTACCTAGATTAACTTAGATGTATGCTCCCACAAAATTTCAAGCTCAAAGCAAATTTTCGAGTCTAAACAGTTTTTATTCATAACATGGGAGAATTCTAAACTAATGATAGGCACTTGTAAGAAAATAAAAAGCAGAGCAACTATTCATCATCTCCAAACACGAGGATAGCTACTACTTTATTAAACAACAAACTTAAAAACAAACCAATTATACACACTCTTTTTATTTGGTTTTTCATGATTATTCTTTTTTTAATAGCATAGCAAAGCAAATTTAAACAAAGTATATATAAAGATATATAAATATATAAATAGATAACTGCCAGTCGTAGAATCTTACCCCCACCAAGTGGGGACAGCTCCCCCAAGCCGGGTGTTGATATGGTGGTTCAACGACGCCCGCGACGGCGGTGTCCGTAGCCAGGCAATCATCTCATCGATTATGGCTGTTCAAGGGTCTCTCTTATCCCAAAGTGATGTTCTCTTGATTCGGGTGTTCCAATCTCTTTGATCTTGATAAAAGTTGACTGATCATGCCTCATGTTTTGAATGGTGGTGTACATTCCTTGGAACGAGTACGTGTCTTGCTGTCCGTAACCTACAAAAGAATTGCGAGTGGTTCGGGAGTAGGGTGCGAGGTACGGTGTGTATCATAGAAGTAGCCACTTCCACGATAGGGTTTCTCGACGAATGTGTGCATCATCGCCCCGCCCACTTGGGCCTTCTTGTGCAAACCGGGTGAGTGCTCAGCGATCAGACCTGCTTGTGACAAGGTGGGGGGTAGGTCCATGGCCGTATCCTCCAAATGTCGGCTCTTGTGGTATTGATCTGCACCTTCCAAATTGGATCATGGGCATTTGTCTGACGAGTTGGCATGGCTCTCTGCATGTTAATTGGTTGTGCCTGCACATTCAACAGATAAGACTACACACGATAGATGGAGAGATCGGGGTTAGGCAACCGAATCTCCCCAACAAAGAGCATGGGTCATGACATAAGTACTTCCTCTCTTCTTCAAAATATGTCCCTTGCTAAAGAAATCGAAATAAATGACAGTCTATCCTCCCTAAGATATGCTAAACGAGTGTTGTGATCTAAAAAGTCCTAAGTGGTTGGCAATTCTTGTGACAAGTGATGTGCAATTAATTGTTCCTAGGATGGTTGGCAAACCTATCCAATGCTGAACTAAACAGATACACTTGGGTGAAACTTGTCGCCTCTTTTACAAATGCATAAATCAACTATGACTCTCCTACTCTAACATTATGCCCATCCTTCTTAGGAAAAAAGAGTGAAAAGTAACCATTTGTGGAAGAAGCGAAAGGTTGGTAAGTATAAGTCTCTCGGCTTTTGCATCCAAAAATGCGTCTACATTGGTCAAGTCTTTCCAAACAGTTGCTTGATTGAAATCGTTTAGAGCTACGTCTAAGTCCATGACACAAGAGTGTAGAAAGCCAAGTGCATCACTTAGGCTTCTCCAAGAAAGAGAATACTCTTCTTGAAAAAATCTAAATGTGACTCCCTCATTTGTGCAACGAAGGGTGCAAAGAAATTCCATGGTCAAAAAACTTAGAGCCTTGCTCGTGATATTTGCAAAAGTTTCCCACCCCAAGAAGCGAAAAAAATATGGGCAAATTCAGCATCCATACCTGTTTGTGCTAGAAGATCGGGTCGACACAGAGTGTGAGTGAACTTACGGTTTTTCAACCGTCGCACCTTGTTCTCTCTCGCATCGCCCATGAAACCCGAGATGTGAATCGAGGTCAACCTCCTTACTGCAGCAGGGGCTGGATGTGGTGGCACATCTTGCTCCGGCTCATAACTCGTCTCCCCGATGGAGCCATGGAAGATGACTCTCCAAGTTGTTGAAGACGCCTCGATCTTCTTTTCGCTAAAAGATTTCCAAAAACTCATCCTCGCAAAATGTTAATACACAAACAAAACAAACAAGAAACTAATGGAGGGGTTAGAATAAAAAGTTAGTAATTAGCTATCCAAAGTTAGTCGCCCGGGGTTAGTCATCCAAAAGAAAGATTACAAAGTTGTTTTTATTTTGACAGAGCTTCCCCTAGCAAAGTTTTATCTTGATTACTTTATTTGGACAGCACCTCCACTAATCACTCTTGATTATTTTACTACTCTCAATAACTTCTCCTCTCTTAAGAATTTCTCTACTACTAAGAACTTTCTTCCTCCTTCTCACTTCTCCTTCTCTCCCACTACAAAGCCCAAAAGCTTTACGGATACTAGAACTTCAATTTCAGGGCTAGAATGTTGAGCAAAGCAATGCGGTGTGTGAAGAACAAGCAAGGGATGAAGGGGCTTTTATAGAGGAGCTTGTTGACACTTGTTAATGCATACTTTTTAATTGTCAATTAAACATGGAAAAGGACTAAAATATAATTAGACAACCTTATTAGGGTTTATACTAATGATTTCCATGAGTTTTGGTAAAGTTGTGATTTGCGGACTTAACCGAAAAACGGTAGAAATCGTAACGCAATCCAACTCGGCAAGACTAGAAGGCTCGAATACACCCGACGTGAACGAAACTTGGCAATCAAGAAAACATCATCTAGAAGACTCCGTAAGCCACGACGCATCGCGGGGCCCGTAGTGGAACCCACCACGGGCCGTCGTTCAATAATCGTGCCGATCGGCACCGCTTTGGCCCCCAAGTCGTCCCTCCTTTTCGAACGTTCCTCCACCGCCTCTAAGACGCAATCTAATCCGGGTCGCTTGATGTCGGTTTGATCCGAGGGCGTCGGTTAAGCACGAGATGCATGAAGATTAGTACCATATTGCTCGCTGAAGGTTGAAGAGACATAAGAAGACCCATATATATAGACCCCTAGGCCTCCCCGATTCATCAATCTTAGTTCAATCTTCAATTCAATCGGATCATCAACGACGACAAAGAGATAGAAGCTCTAGATTAGAATTAGATTGAGAGTTAGTTTTGCAAGTTGAGAGAATTAGAGTGCGGTTGAGGCGGAGTTGAAGGAAGGCCCTGAAATGCTCGGCGCCTCCATCTTCTTCCTCCTCGGAGTTGGCGTCTCCATCATCGCTCTCCCCGAGCCGATGCCATTGAGCACGACTCACGAGATCTTAGGATTGTTCAATTCCATTCGAGTAAGTGATATTGTCTCTATTGTTCTTAAGGTTCGTATTTCTTTGATAAGATTACTTTGATTCCTGTCGCTCTTGAATTAAAGTTGTTAGATTAATGTAAGCGTGGTGCTTAGATTGACTAGCTTATTACGAATACCTTCTATAGGCCGGGGGTGAAGACACTTGTTAAGGCTGATCGTAGTGGTGACAAAGACTATTGAGTCCTTTGTTACGCCTTTGCCCCGTTTATAGAAATCGTAGGGAGACCCCTGCGTTGTTAGCGTAGAATCCCTTTATTAAGAGTTTCTTCATGACAACCCCTCTTAAGAACAATGTGCAAATGATTTATTTAAAGTGAGAACAAGACCTTCCTACTAGAACTCCTTATCTTTATTATCTATCTAGTTTTATTAAACCACTTAGAGATCAAAAGTAAATCTCAAGATCCCTTTCTCTACGTTCTCCCCGTGGATTCGATATTTAAAACCCATCACCCCCGTGAAGTGCTCACCGGTATCCGTAAGGCGGATTATCCCTCATAATATTCCCTCAGGCTTAGCAAATACCAACAAGCATTTACGCGCCGTTCTTGGGGAGAACGGTTTAGAGATTTCTTGAGTATACATTTATCTTTTTCTTTTTAGTTTAAATCCTTATCCTTTTCTTTATCATGGATACTACATCCATTAAAGATTTTTTCGGCACCTACCCCTGAGCATAGCCTTAGGCCTATACCATCATCCAAGCCAATTCTATCCGAGGCCTATGAGCTACGCCCTTGATTAATAGAGATGGTCCAAACCAATACTTTCTTAGGAATAGAAGACGAAGACCCTTATCATCATCTCCAACAATTTGAGCAAACATGTGACTGCCTTCATATAGAGGGTATGTCCGACGAAAACTATCCGTTGGAAACTCTTTCCATTCACACTTAAAAAGGAAAAGCTCGCCAATGGTATGATAGAACCAAGGAGAAGAAGAAAGGCGATTGGGGAACGCCCGCAGATTTCGCTTTGGACTTTTACCCCGCTTTCTAAAGTAGTCAACCTTAGAACCCAGATCATATCTTTCAAACAGAGGATAGTGAGTCGTTGAGTTCATCCCTGAACGTTTTGAACTTCTTTTTGCAAATCCGGACCAGATCTAGGCCTTCAAGACCACGTTTTACTTCAACATTTCTATATTGGTCTTAATAAAGAATCTAGAGCCTATTTGAATACCTCCTCACATGGATCTTTCATCCATCTTACATCTAGTGAAGCTAGAACCATCTTAGACAACATTCTAGCCAGCACCAATGATGATCCAAAGAGAAGAGAAATCTTTAGAAGAAGAAATTCCAGAAGTAGCTACACCCGAACCTATGCCGAATCATCTCAACCCGTAGCTACAAATCATTAAAGGAAAAACATTCTTTTCTCGACTTTATGAATGATATCGAGGATGATTTATTTTTTCGATTTTGGAAACACCTCAAATTATCATCAAGAGAAGAAACCTCAAAACGCAAATTATCTTCACAAGAAGAAATTAATCACGTTGAGCAAAACTTCTCAAGACAAAACACTAGGAAGCTTGCATCTATCATGAGTGCGCGAATGGTTAGAAGAATCGAACTTTCTTCCGATGTGATCCGCTTGGATTCACCTTCGTACCAATTCAATGCATAATTAATGCAATCACCTATGATGCACTTTATAACCCGTCGTAGGAGTTAATATAATGGCTTTATCCTTTTTTCGAGCAATTTAGCAAGAACATGCCATTATCTCCTACTACTAAGTTATTAAAACACTCCTCTGGGCAAATTGTCCAAAGTTCGGAATTCTTTACACTCTACCTATTCGTAAATGACATGTTAATCAACCTTGAGCTTTTATATCTTTGATATTAGGAGTTTGACCTTTTATTAGGCCATCCATTAGAAAGACTCCTTAAAGAAGGACACACGGAAAACTAGACATTTGTCTAGGCAAAGATAAATTTCCCTTACAATTCGCACATTCGATTCATACCGAGACCGAACCTAGTCCGAACTGCACCCAATGGAAGAGGTGAAAGAAGCATCTATAGAACATTTCGTAGAATCCAATCAAGAAGATGTAACCAATTCTTCATCGAGGAAGAGGAAGAAAATCCAACCGAATCCGAACCTTCGATGAATTCGAGGAAACCTCGAGACCTCCCATTGAACTTAAAACCTTTACCACCTGGTCTTAGATATGCCTTTTTGCATAATGATCCCGAGTCCCCTCGTGATCATTAATGATAAACTCACTCGAGAAGAGACTTACAGGGTTAATTATCGTCTTAGAACAACATCGCTCAGCCTTCTGGCTACTCACTCCATGATCTAAAGGGCATCGGGCCCGCCCCTTTGCACACATCGTATACCTACGTGATCCCGATGTTCCACCATCTAGAGAGCCTCAACGCAGACTTAATAATGCGATGAAAGATGTGGTAAAGAAAGAAGTTCTAAAACTTCGCACGCCGGGATTATATATCCCGTGCCACATAGTGAGTGGGTAAGCCCTGTGCAAGTTGTGCCTAAAAAGGGAGGCATGACAGTAGTTAAGAATGAAAAAAAACGAATTAATTCCTCGTAGAACCGTCCTTGGTTGGCGTATGTGCATAGACTATAGAAAATTAAATAAAGCCACAAAGAAAGATCACTTTCCACGCCTTTCATTGATGAAATGTTAGAACGATTGGCAAACCACTCTTTTCTTTTGTTTTCTCGATGGATATTCGGGGTATCATCAAATCCCGATCCATCCCAAGATCAAAGCAAAACCACTTTTACATGTCCATATGGAACTTATGCATATTGTAGAATGTCTTTTGGATTATGTAATGCTCCAAATTTCTTTTCAAAGATGCATGATGTCTATATTTTCTCGATATGATTGAAGAGATTATGGAAGTTTTTATGGATGATTTTTCTGTTTATGGAAAAACTTGTGATGATTGTCTAAAAAACTTAGATAAGGTTTTGCAAAGATGTGAAGAAAAGCACTTAGTCCTTAATTGGGAAAAATGTCATTTTATGGTTAGAGAAGGAATAGTGCTAGGCCATCTAGTTTCTGAAAGAGGAATAGAGGTAGACCGAGCTAAAATAGAAGTAATTGAACAACTACCTCCACCTGTAAATGTTAAAGGAATAAGAAGTTTTCTTGGCCATGCTTTGGTTTTTATAGAAGGTTCATAAAGAATTTTTCTCATATTGCTAGACCTCTTACAAACTTGTTAGCTAAGGATGTTCCTTTTGATTTTGATGATGCTTGTCTTAAATCTTTTGAAACTCAAAAAATGCTCTTATTTCTCGCACCCATTATTCAACCCCTAATTGGTCTTTACCTTTTGAAATTATGTGTGATGCAAGTGATTATCTTTGTGGGGGCTGTTTTGGGACGGACAAAAGACAAGAAACATCATGCTATTGCTTATGCTAGTAAAACTTTAATCGGACCTCAACTTAATTATGCCACAACTGAAAAAGAGTTACTAGCTGTTGTTTATGCTATCGACAAGTTTAGATCTTACTTGGTAGGAGCAAAAGTTATTGTTTACATCGATCATGCTTGCTCTTAAATATTTGCTCACTAAGAAAGATGCTAAACCAAGATTAATACGATGGATTTTGCTTTGCTCCAAGAGTTTGATTTAGAAATTAGAGATAAGAAAGGAGTAGAAAATTTGCATTTGCCGATCATTTATCTAGAATGCAATTTAATAAACCCCGGAATTACCCATTAATGACTCTATGAGGGATGACATGCTCTATCGGATCTCCCGATCCGACCCACGGTATGCAGATATTGTTAATTTTATGGTTGCGGGATATATGCGACCCGGGGGCTGATAAAGAAAAAAGCTCATTTATGAGAGTCGTCATCACCTATGGGATGAGCCATACCTCTTCCGAGTATGCACCGACGGCTTACTCGGGGAGGTGTGTACCCGGCGTAAGAAGGACTACTGATTATCGAGAAGTGCCACTCAAAGACCATATGGGGGGTCATTATGGAGCATTCCGCACACATGCAAAGATCCGCAAAGCGGATTTTTCTCGCCAACCATGTATCAAGACACACGAGACTTCGCATGCGAAGGGTGCAATGCACATCGGAGACATGGCAATATCAATTCTAGGGATGCCATGCGGCGACGACCAATCTTCAAATCGAGCTCTTTGATGTCCGGGGAATTGACTACATGGGACCATTCCCAAAATCCGGACCCTACGAGTACATCCTAGTGGCGCTTGACTATGTTTCTAAATGGGTTGAGGCCATGCCATACAAGACTAGCGATCACAAAAGCTCAATCAAGATGTTTGAAGAAATAATATTTCCAAGATTCGGTACACCAAGGCTAGTGATAAGTGACGGAGGGTCCCACTTCATCGACAAGAATTTCGAAAAGTACCTCTCATCTCATGGGATCCAAAGACAACGTCGCTACACCTTATCACCCGCAGACAAGTGGTCAAGCGAAAACGTCAAACAAGCAAATCAAGAACATCCTACGTAAAAAGCGGTTGACCAAATGGGAACTAAATGGAAAGACAGGGCTACCCGGCTCTTTGGGCTTATCGGACAGCTTACAAGACTCCCATTGGAATGTCTCCCTACCACCGTGGTCTACGGAAGACATGTCACTTGCCCGTTGAGCTAGAGTTCAAAGCTCCTTTGGGCAATCAAGAGGTGGAACATGGACCTTGACGCAAAGCCGGAACAAAACGAAGAATGCAACTATCCGAGCCGGAAGAATGGAGAGAGAAGGCGTACCCACGCTGCCAAGATCTACAAAGAAAGAACCAAAAGATGGCACGACAAAAAAGAATCAAGAAGAAGGAATTCCACCCAGCGTCGGGTATTACTTTTTAATTCGAGTGGTACGACTTTTTCGGACATGGAAAACTACGAAAGCAAGTGGGAAGGACCATACAAGGTGGTGAGTTCATCATCACACGGCCGCACTCTTCAAGACAACGAAGGTACGCTATTCAAGGTAAATGGTCATCGCCTCAAAATATTTTTTAGAGCCCAATAAAGATTTAGAAGAATTAGATGTTATCGAATTCTTGAATTACCAAATATTAATTTTCACGAATAATGGGCCGACACCGGGTTTTTTCGGGATAATAATAGAGTTAGAGCACCCCACGATTTACGTCGCGAGGCGACACGTGGCCGCACCGATCGGCCCAAATAACAGGCCGATCGGCCCACGTGTCCCCCCCTCTCCCTGTTTTGTCCCACACGGTCTCTTGCACGTTTAGTTACGGAAAAAATCACTTTCCGTTTGTTTTAGTACCGTAAACCCAATCTCTCGTCCCCCGAAAAATCGACCCATATATAATCAAGGATAGACCCTCCTCTTTTCTCATCTAATCTCCAAATTAGCGACCATGGCTGAAAAGCGACTAGTCCCCTTCAATGAGAAAGCCAAGCAAGTTGTTCCTTCCATCAAGCAACCCAAGCCGCCGCCGTCATACCACCCGATCATACTCCAATTCCTTTCGTTTCCACCTCGTCGTCCTCGCACACCGCCGCCACCGCAAGGGCGCAAGCAAGTCATGTATGCTCAGTCAGTATGATCGTCGCCCTGCACCGCTTGAGAAGAAGCCGATCCATGTTCCTAGCTACATGAAGGTTGAAGAACCGAAGAAGGGCGAGCATCTCACACGCTGCGTTCGCCGCGGGCGCCAATCGGCAACACGAGGATGCACAAGTATACAACCGCACCTCCTCCACGTACCACCACCGTCGACGGAATCCGCGCCAAGGAATCCCGGATCAAGAGGGTTCCTGTTATCGAGGCCAGCCCGGTATGCCCTTAAAAAAGAAGAACCGAAAAACCGTAGCTGACCTCGCTTTAGATGTAGCAGCCCTTGCGTAAACATGCAAGGAGATTCACCACGTCAATAGCACCCTCACTAGTTCCGTCCTCCGTCTCTTAGAGAATGAAGGAAAGAAGAAGCGTAAAAATCGAAGAGGATGCTAGTCGCAATTCAAAGAAGGGCAAGGGCCCTATGTAAGCACCACAATTAGAGAGCACATAAGTCTTAGCGTTTGAGTCTTAAAGATTAGTTAAATTAAAATCATTTAGTTTGGTTTAGATAATATTAGTTTGCTTTAAATTTTAGGAAGTTCGAATTATATAATAAAATGCTCTCTCTTTTATCAATAAAGTAATCCACAAGTTGAGTCAAATATTTCTTCTATATTTTTACGGATATGTTTTTTGTCTCCACCATGCTTTGTATGCAAGATAACAGGAATTAAGTGTGGGGAGAGACATGCCGACAAAACAGAAATTTTTCGCGACAAAAATCAAGAAATTCGAATAAAAACGGAACCATCGACTCGCATGACGGACCGCGGCCCGACACGGACCAGGAGGCGGACCGATCGCCCCAAATAACAGCCGATCGGCCCTGGCCCCGGCCCCACTAAGGCCCAGCTTAGATCCACCGCTAGTTCGCTTCCTAAAACTTTTTAATTTTTAAATTTATTTTCCGTTCGAATTAAATAAGCCTTCTCTATGGTATGTTTACCTATATGAAAAAAAAAAATGTCTTGAACAAAGTTTTGCATGATTAAATTCCTACATATATCATCACTTATTGGGATGCTTTAATTGCTTAAAACATGAGAAAGAATAAAGTTAGAATAAGATCTTCTTTCTTTTATCTTGTCTTTGGAGAGTTATTTATTTCAAAATATTAAAGTCATTTGTTATGCTTCTCCTTTGTGATCAATAATACATCCTAATAGAGCCGTAGCAATCATTAAAGATATATCTAATTAATTGTTGCTTTCTTGTGTTGAGCTTTGTCAAAACCACGACCCATGTTGAAATTTGTCTAAAGTCTAAGATCAAGATCACAAACACTTTGCTTTCACTAAAGTATCCATGCTCTAAAAAGTTTTAATCTCTATCTCCCATAATTTTAATTGTTGAAAAAAGGTACGGCTATGAAAAGCCAAATGTTAAAGAGTGGAGAGAAAAGTGAGAGAGAGGAGAAAATAAGCAAGTGCTCTACGGGTTTGAAGAACCCCCCTCTAAAAAAAAAAATAATAATAAAGAGAAGAATAATGGACAAGTGTCCGAGGGTGAGTAGGGCCCACTTCTCTAATAAATAAGAGAGTAAAATGGACATGTGTCCGAGGGTGAGTAGAACCCACCTCTCTAATAATTAGCTGGTTACCTCTCGAAAAAAAAAAAAAGAGAGAAATATAAATAGGGGAGATAGAAGATTTTCATCTAGAGAGAGCCATGGTGATAATCTTGATTCACATGCACATCTTGATCTGTGACTTATGACATCTATCTCCATGGATCCACAATTGACTTCGGCAATAAATACAAGGTAAGTGTGCTACATGTTCTTGAGCTTCACATATGATATATAATAAACGAACTATGAGGATATAATATACTTTGAGAGACTTGAGAGTGTCACAAAGGAGTAAGTACAGCCTATGTTTTCTTTTTCAAAACTTATGTAAAATCTCTCCAAGTGACTTGGTTTAAGAATTTAAGGTGATCTGTTTCTAACCAATTCATGCTCAAGGATCCCAAAGTGCAGGTATGACCATGGAAATATAATCATGATCCATGCTTAGACCATCCTTTTATCGAGGGGCGAGTAAAAGCCTAAGTGTGGGGGAGTTTGTTGACACTTGTTAATGCATACTTTTAATTGTCAATTAAACATGGAAAAGGACTAAAATATAATTAGACAACCTTATTAGGGGTTTATACTAATGATTTCCATGAGTTTTGGTAAAGTTGTGATTTGCGGGGACTTAACGTAAAAACGGTAGAAATCGTAACGCAATCCAACTCCGAAGCAAGACTAGAAGGCTCGAATACACCCGGCGGAACGAAACTTGGCAATCAAGAAAACATCATCTAGAAGACTCCGGAAGCCACGACGCGCGGGGGCCCAGAGTGGAACCCACCACTGGGCCGATCGGGCCCAATAATCGGGGCCGATCGGCCCGGCTTGGCCCCCAAGTCGCCCCTCGTTTCGAAGAACGTTCCTCCACCGCCTCTAAGACGCAATCTAATCCGGTCGTTTGATGTCGGTTTGATCCGAGGGCGTCGGTTAAGCACGAGATGCATGAAGATTAGTACCATATTGCCTGCTGGAAGTCGAAGAGACATAAGAAGACCCATATATATAGACCCCTAGGCCTCCCCCTCGATTCATCAATCTCAGTTCAATCTTCAATTCAATCGATCATCAACGGCGACAAGAGATAGAAGCTCTAGATTAGAATTAGATTGAGAGTTAGTTTTGCAAGTTGAGAGAATTAGAGTGCGGTTGAGGCGGAGTTGAAGGAAGGCCCTGAGCCGTCGGTGCCTCCATCTTCTTCCTCCTCCGGAGTTGGCGTCTCCATCATTGTCTCCCCGAGCCGATGCCATTGGAGCACGACTCGAGATCTTGTGGATTGTTCGAATTCCATTCGAGTAAGTGATATTGTCTCTATTGTTCTTAAGGTTCGTATTTCTTTGATAAGATTACTTTGATTCCTGTCGCTCTTGAATTAAAGTTGTTAGATTAATGTAAGCGTGGTGCTTAGATTGACTAGCTTATTACTTAATACCTTCTATAGGCCGGGGGTGAAGACACTTGTTAAGGCCGATCGTAGTGGTGACAAAGACTATTGAGTCCTTTGTTACGCCTGCCCCGTTTATAGAAATCGTAGGAGACCCTCACGTTGTTAGCGTAGAATCCCTTTATTAAGAGTTTCTTCATGACAACCCCTCTTAAGAACAATGTGCAAATGATTTATTTAAAGTGAGAACAAGACCTTCCTACTAGAACTCCTTATCTTTATTATCTATCTAGTTTTATTAAACCACTTAGAGATCAAGAGTAAATCTCAAGATCCCTTTCTCTACGTTCTCCCCGTGGATTCGATATTTAAAACCCATCACCCCGGTGAAGTGCTCACCAAGATCCGTGCGCTATGGATTATCCATCATAATATTCCCCAGAGGCTTAGCAAATACCAACAGAAGCTTCGTGGCCTGGCGTCCGCCAGGGTTGGTGGCGTCGGCCGCCATGGTGGTGGGCCCTCTCCCACTCACCTTCATGCAAAGATATTGCTCACCCCAATACCATGGTAATAAGTGGGTTTTTCGTGGAAAAGAATGGCAGGGAGTGGTGCATGGTGGTAGGTGAGGTTTGAGTGGTATATGTCATGTCCAAGTTATGTGAAATATGAAATTTTGTGTATGACATGTAGGACCCATCACATAGTGACTATATTTTTGTATTTTCAAATATATAAATGCAGGAATAAATATGATAATGCAAGAATAAATATTTTTGGGCCTCCACAATAAATTTCTTTTATACGGGTTGTGACACATCATAAAAATTATTTATATAGGGGCATAGATTTTCTCGATGTAAGTAAATGCATAGTAAAGTAAATATGGATAATTACCGACTTACCTTTTGGTGAGGGTTCGTAGTTAAAGTCCTTGAACCGACTTCCCAAATTTATTAATTATCGTGTGAATTCTCCGTTTCCGGAGATGGTACCGATGATGACTCGTCTTCTTTTTCTCTCATTCAATCTTATTTGTTGTTAAGCTAAGTTCGATCGGGTTTGAATGCAAACTTCTCTTCCTTTCCATTCAAGTTGAATGTAATCTCTCTAGCCGTGACATTGATATGTGCATTGGTCGCGTGCTTAGGAAAGGTCGTCCCGAGAATGATTGATACTGAGTCCGGTGGTATGTCCAAAACTACAAAATCTACAGTACAAAGAATCCTCCGATATTGACCGGTACGTTCTCTCGCAATTCCCGAGGGTGTCTGATTGATTGGTCTCGCCAATTGTAATGATATTGAAGTTGGCTCGAAAGTTGTGTGCTTGAGTTTGTCGAAGACAGACTTGGGCATTACACTAACACATGCTCCAAGGTCACAAAGTGCAAGGAAGTGATGATCTCCAATTGAGCACTTAATTACGGGGTATCCTGATCTGTCATTTTATGTGGCAATACATTAAGGATAGCCGCACCGCATTCTTCTCATAGCTTGATCACCTCCATAGTGGGCAAAGTCTTTTCTTATTCAAGATATCTCCGAGATACCTTGCATAGGTAGGGACTTGAATAGCATCTAGTAGAGGTATGTTGATGTATAATTTCGAATTACCTCTACGAACTTTCCAAACCGCTCATCCACTTGGGTTCCACGTTTTCTTCTTGGATATGGTAAGAGATTTGTATCATGAAAGTCTTGTGTCATTTGGGGTTCTTGAGTCAAATCTTCTATGTCATCATTTTCTTCTTCTCTAATTGGTTGTACCACAGTCTTGTTGTTGTTGCTTGCTGGCGGTGGTGCCGTAATTGGTGTCCTTACTGATGTTTCTATTATCCTTCTTGGATCAACGGGATCATGTGTAGATTTACCTCTTCTTGTAGTAACATTATGTACCTGCTCAAGGTTAGTGGCAACAGGTTTTGCAGCAGATAACTTTGCTATTTGAGTTTCTATCTTCTTATTAAAGGCAAGTTGATCTTTTAAAGCAACAGAGAAATTATCCATCTTAAGATTTATGTCTTCTAAAACTTTATCATTAGCAACAAGCTTTTTAGAAAGGGTATCATTTAACTTAGCCTTTGCTCCTCAATTAACTCTCTTAAAAAATGGGTTTCTAGGAATATTACCTTGGTACTTACCCGGTAGTTGGATTGTTGTTGTGAACTTCGCTCTTGTGATTGAGTTGATGTTGAATTATTAATGGCCGAGGGCTTGAATTTGATGCGTAATCAATGTAATCTTGTAAAGCCTGTCGATCCTTCTTGTCATTGGCTCATTGTTCAAACCAATTCAATAACACATCCATCCGGGTTGATATTGCTTTTACTTCTTCTAGAACTTCTTCAACTGATGGTAGTGTTGAGTGTTCTCTTTCATCCAGCTTTTGATTTTTGATATTTTGTTCATGAGTGCTTCACTTTTATCAAGAGTAAGTGATAAAATGATCCTTTAGCGCTTGCATCTAGTTGTTCTCGTGTTTTGTGTTAATCCATGATAGAATCCTTGCATAAGCAACCAATCTTCTATTCCATGATGAGGGCAATCTGATATGTATTCTTGTAAACGCTCCCAAGCACTGAATTGATTCTCCTTTCTACCGTTGGAAGTTAGTGATTTTTTTCCTCGTAGAGCATTGGTTTTACCCGTAGGAAAAGAACTTTGATAGGAAGGTCGAGAACATTCATCCCATTTCTTGATTTCTTCTTTGTTGGCGTGAGAACCATAACTTCGCTTTTTTCCTTCAATGAGAATGGGAATAGGCGGAGTAATATGAGATCTTGGGGAACATCCTTGGGTGAGAAGGTGTTAGCAATCTCCGTAAAATTCTCGCATGTAAACGTGCATCTTCGTATATCCTTCCACCGAATGGAGTAGCTTGCACCATGTTAATGAGGCTTGGCTTGAGCTCAAACTCAAGATTGTTAAGTTGAAGTGTTGGTCCCAGCACAAATGTTCTCATTGCTTGGAGCGAGAACTCTCGTAGGGATTTCTCACCATAGCTCCAAAAAACGATGTATGCTCTCTAAATTGATTTGATTCTCATGAATGAAGTGGAGTGAATCACAATCAATTTCCAATTTGATAAACCCTGTATAAAATATAAACAAAAAGACAAACAAGGGTAAGCCCAAGTAAAGCAAATGTTTCCTAGTTTGGATTCTCATCATAAGTTTCCATCTATCAAGATATCTAGCTAACTTCTATTTCCTCCCAAGAACGGCGCCGAAATGCTTGTTGGTATTTCTAACGCACACTATAACAAAAGGTGGAGTTAATCTCACCTTAGGCTATATGCCGTCGAGACACTTCGATGGGTTCATCTCTTAACACTACTATGTGCTAGGTTGTCATCCCCAAGAGCAATGCTAGGACATGCATAGGTGATACTCGTGAATGTGTTGTTCGCAATCTAAGGAAAAATAAATATAAAAGGTCTATCCGCAGCGCACGCATATAAATACCACTTGTAGCATTTCACCGAGTAATCCAAGTTTTGTCATTTATATTCTACCACGAGGAGGAATAATTAAAGATGGGCTCAGTATACAATTGATAAGTGGCATACTTATGAGAGAGTCTATCACTAATGCTAACTTTAGCAAGGGTAAGCCAATAATAATAAGAATATAATAATGATAAATAAAGGCGAGGCATCACACACGTAGATGGGAATAGACTACTATAAGTTAGACTTAACATTGGACTACTTTAAGAGACGTAATTCTTCTATAGCATTGAATCTACTAAGTCATTACATCTACTCTAAGGCATACATTATCATATATAGCATAGTAAACTCTAGATCATGTATCCTGGACGACTATCAAGGAAAATCAAGAGCTAAACAAGATATTCCCCATAATCATTGTCCACTTGGCTTATAGACGGAGGGTGGACTCCAAAGGACTCAACAGACTCACTCCCGCAATCTACCACACGTCCCGAATATAAGGTGCACTCAAGGGTAAATCATATATAAGCACCACGCTTACATAATTATTTCTACCACCTAACCCACTCGAGAATTGAATTAGGCGCTCTATGAATAGATACATATATCTATCATAAACCACATCTATATCAAATATACTATTAGAATATAATAAGAACATAGTAAAGCAACACATAATATTATAATAGAGCAAAGTCATTGATACAAGATAATATCCGCATCGTAGAACTTGAAGATCTAGAACTCCGGGTAGGCACACCCACTCTACTTGAATCGACTTGCTAATCAACTTAGACGAACTAGAACTAGATGAACTAGAACTAGACAAATAGCTAACCCTAATCTCTCGGTGGAGATACTCTCTTCTACTTACCTCGACTTGGTCGATAATGAATTACAACCGAATTAGAATGAATTAGGGTTTAACCCCAAGGGCAGGTCTTTCTTATATAGGCCTTGGTGGTGAACGATGACCATTGGATCAAACCGACCTCAACAACGGTGTAGATACAACCTCAAAGTCGGTTACAAACCCGACCTAGAAGTCCGAGGCTGAACAGAGGGTCCCACCGGCGGCCGGCCTAGATGGCCCCGGGTACCGCCAGGTTTGACTCCCCTCGGCCTCGTTCCTTCCGGTGTCTTCTCACTATCTTCTAGAGTGTTTTAGTCCGCATTTCGGGTCGAAGTTACTTCACGGTCAAGTCTTTTCATTGTATGAGATGTAAATTCGAACTTTCTCCATTCTTCTCTGTATTTATCTGTTAAGTCCCCGAAAAAATATATAAATCACCAAAACTTGTGGAACTTATCAAGATAAACCTCTAAACTAAGTATTTATTCAATTTATGTCCTTATTTCATATCTTGTTGACATATAAAAGTATATCATAAGAGGTGTCAACAACGCCACATGACCAAAAGTTCAAAGTGGTTCTCTAGCCTCAAATTTCCATGAAATGCAAGGAGTACATCACATTTTGGGGATAATAGAAAAGGTAAGGAGTTGTCTCGTGGGACCATTTGGATTAACGAGTTTTGTTCTCAAGAATGTTGCACTAGTTTTCAGTTTGCATTTTAATTTGCTCTCTGCTTCATAACTCCTTGGGGACGGCTTTGAAGCGTTCTTTAAGACCGCTTGTCTCGAGTCCTTGATCCTCGTGGTTATCTTGTTTTCTAGATTGTCCCTTTTGGTCCGTGTCTTTCGAGATGATTTTTCACACTCTTTTGGCCCTTCTTGTTGTCTTGTGGCCGGATCCTCCTCTAAGATTTGGAAGTGGCATAGGAGACCGGGTCATTTGAGCTTCAATCTACTTGTTAGGTTGAGCCCACTTGGCTTAATCCAAGGATTGCCCAAGTTAAGGTTTGAGAAGGATCTCATTTGTCACCCTTATCACCACGGAAGATAATTGTTGCTTCTCGCCCTCCTATGAACCAAGTCATGTCTAAGGAACCTCGGCGAGCTACTTCACATGGACATAGTTGGTCCAAATTTTTAGGTTCGGTCGGGCTTGGTGGGAAGTGGTACGCTCTAGTGATCGTGTATGACTTTTTGAGGTACTCTTGCAGTTTTTCTTAGAGTCTAAGGATGAGGTTTTTTTACTATGCTCGAGATTTGATTCTTTTTCAGTTGCAAAATGAGTTCCTTTTGAATGCCATGAGAGCTATAATGAGTGACAATGGCACAGAATTCAAAAACACTCATATTGAGACCTATTGCTCCTCTTTAGGACTCGAGCATCAGCTTTTCCTCTCCTTATACTCCCCAAAAATGGAATTGTTGAGTGCAAGAATCGACCCCTTGTTAAGATGGCCGTGACGATGCTCAATGAGCTTAGGACTCCTAGGAGATATTGGGCCAAGGCAATCAGCACAGCTTGCCATGTTTCCAATCGCATTTCTCTTGAGCTTTGATGAAGAAGGCCTCTTATGAGTTAAGATTTGGATGTCCACCGAAGGTGAGTCATTTCCCTGTGGTGTTTGGAAGGAGGTGCTTCATCTTCAAACAATGTAATTTGAAAAAGTTTGAGTCCATGTCTTCTAATGGTATATTTCTTGGTTATGCTTCTCATTCTAGAGCTTATCGTGTACTTAACCTTGAAACTAACCATGTTGTTGAAACTTGTGAGGTCACATTCAATGAAACTATGTATTGTACAACCCCCGTCTTTTGAGTGTGCAGTGAGGATGAGCTTTGTGAAAGCATTTTTTGAGGAGGAGCAAAGAAGAAGCCGATTCGGTGATCCCAAGCCGACTCCACCGGCCGACCGTTGGTATTTCTTAGTGTAAGCAAAGAAGTCCGCAAGCGCACGGAAAGTACCGTTGTAGCACTTCACCCGTAAGTGTTCCGTATCGAATCCACGTGGAATGGGCGCTAAGTCCGATCTTCCTAGCTACCGAGAGTCAAGTGTAGGAGGTGAACGTGGAAGTGATGTGTTCCTTCAAAGACTTAGACTAAGTCAGCTACTCTTTCTATTGCCGAGTATTACTTTGGGCACCGGATCGCACCCGGTCTCGCCAGTGATGCCGGCCCTCCACTCTACTCCACAACCGACATGGAGGAGTACAATGGGCGAATAGGGCTGTCACCACCTATCCCCTACCTCACTACCGTGGATTGTGTAGCAAACGAGGGGTGATTTATAACTTAGACACCACGCCTACGTTACTTGTCACTACTCTAGTGTTGGCCAGAGCTCCTCGTCTTCATCGGGTCCTCTACTCGAGCATTTACCAAAAGGTAAACAACAATCCCGTAATCTCGACAAAATAAATGATAGCGTGGAACTTAAGAATGATAATCAAGGTAAGACACGAATCTCTTTACGCCAAGTAATAAAAAGATCCGGCAGAGGTATGTATGGAGGCGGAGCCGACAGTGTTCTAACTGCTCACCGAGTGTGTTTCGCCAAGTCGCACGACACACTAGGTAGCGGGTCGCTACTCCTCTCTCCTACCTTTTGCTCTCTCACTCTCTTCTCGAGTGTCTTGGCACTCCTACACTACTCTATGTGTAAGGCGTGGAATGAGATTCCCTAAGGAATGTGCAATGAATTCATGGATCACATGATCAAGTGCAAGATGAAGTGTGATGGAATTTATTCAATGATCAAGGGATCAAGTCGCGGATGATGTGTGTGATGGAATGTATTCAATGATCAAGTGATCAAGTGCGGGATGTTGTGTGTGATGATTCTTACAAGAGAGGCAATGGCCTCTTTATATAGGGAAAGGAGGAAGGAGAATGGAGGGATATCCCTCGCTCTAGGGAGGTTTCGGGGAGTTTGGCGGCAATTTTTCGCGCCATCCCGGTAAAAGCACCGCATGCAACCGCTTCCCTCCTTCGGACGCGGTCAAGGCAAAAGCGCCGGGCGATCGCTAAGCCCACACGGCAGCCGCCGTCGTGGCGGCGTTCGACGCGGGTTTGGCCCGCCTCGGCCAGCCTTTTGCTGGTGGGCTTGTGGCCCATTGTAGGTTGCATCCCCGAGGGTGCTTTGGTCCGATTCCAGCGTTGGTTTTGGCCTAGTGGCATTCCCTTGTCCAAAGCGCAGTTCTCGATGTGCACTTTCCTCTTCCTTTTGGCGTACTTTTACCCTGCTTTCCATGTTTATGCCTACAAAACATATTTTCTTCTCAATACAAGTGGAACTAGATTAATGGCAAAGGTTTGCGGGCAAAAGTAATGCTATTTGTCATGTTATATAGTTAAGTTGGCGGTATAAAGTGTATGATTTTGACCGCCAACAACTCCCCCACACTTAGTCTTTGCTCGCCCCTCGAGTGAAGGTTTTATGGACTAAGATGGGTCATCTCCTTGATATGTAGCCTGCATACAAGTTATTCCAAGCTTCACCTCGCACTTGTGAATTTTTATGTGTCTACCACATTAATCTTGGGTAATTGATTCATGGAACAACATGGATTCAAATCCCCTTTGCTTCAAATAAGTGCAGAACTTGGGTTTTCATATGATTTTGAAAATGTAAATATAGCCTTGCTCCTCTAATGATTCACTTGGATCACTCAAATATTTGTGTTTGGTTCCTCACCGAGGCATATCAGAATTTTGCCTTCTTTCTTTCCTACTTCTAAAAAGCTTATATGGATCTTTTGGGTAGGGAAAGATATGAAGGCATACTTACTCAGATATATTGCTAGATCAAAGCTTGGATCCAAGGAGAATGGCATACCCCTAGATCAAGAAGTGCATGTGTGTGGACATAATAAAGTGGAACCTATACTATACTCCTTGATGTGTGTGTGATCTCTATTATAAACACTCTATCGTTGAGATCATGGCTATCTTTTTCATGAGCCTTCATGTGCTCATCTTTTTTTTTTTTTTGCAAGTCTTGGACCTTCACATGTCCAACTTTTTTTTTTTCATGGGACCTTCATGTGTCCCTATTTTTTTTTCATAGCCATGTATCTTTGAACTATAAAATTAAAGAGAGATCACTATCCGGTAGAACATGGAGTATTTGTTTCTAAGATATCTTTTGTGTCTACTCTCTAAGGTAGGAGCATTTTTTTGTGGATGTAAGCATGTTGTAGCGTATTCCTAGTGTAGGAATAGCTGATATATGTGGCGTGTAAGTGATCTTGATCTTGGGGCATGACAACTATCTCAACAGGGGTCAACAAGATTTGACACAAGCTCAATGCAAAGATAAGTAGCATATATATGTGGTAAAAGTTTTTGCATTTGATAAACTCGATATGGCTCGTAGGAATTTTCATATCATTGAGGAGCATGCTATTTGAATTTTGAATTTTTGAAAACAAATCCCAAGTTCATATAAAAAGGTTCAAATCATCCAGCCATATCACATATTCCAATTACTTAGATAACATAGGGGTCCCTACGATAGATAGTTCACAAGGCATAGGAATATTAGCGAGGAATAAAGAGTATGCACATTTTATCAAAAGGACAAAGATGGAGATGGAGCCTCAAAAGTTTTGTCTTTTAGTGAGGAATAAAATATATGTTGACTCAAAGACATTTAGAGATTTAAAGAGGTGGAGCCTGTTGGATGATTAATACATTTAAATCTTGTTCAAAAGGGGAAGGTAAAGGATTTAAATCTTTACTTTATGTAGAGTATGTGTAGTTTTTCCCCCACACTTGTTCTTGACAAATTATAAAGATAGAAAAGACAAAAGGGACAAGTGTGTGCATCCAAAAAGATTTTGTCTTGTTGATGTGTTCAAAATTAAACTTCAAAACTTTTGGGGGATGTGAGAGCGAGAGTTTTGCACAAACCACGCTTGAAGAGGAAGGGAGTTAATGGTAGTCGCTTCATCCCGTCCTTCTCCATTATGAATTGCTCAATGATTGTGCAATTGTGTTGGGGGAGATCTCAGATGGGTGTGATTATATGCTTGAGAGATCTCCCCCACACTTATTCTTTGTACCGGTTTTATTCACACACGTAAGACAAAACAAAAAACAAACATATGGCTCTACCGGGCTTAAAACACCATGGAGCTCTTATTGTGATAACCTTTTTATTTTATTTTATTTTATTTTATCTATTCACCTCATCATCACTCAAGCAAGGCTAATCATTGTGAAGCAGTGTAAGGTAGAGCCTTGACTCATCTCCAACATATGATACTATCATTGATCATGACAACAAAACTCTAAGTTCATTAACCAAGATTTAACACCATGTCAAAGCTTGATTAAAGAAGGTCATTTTAACCTACACCATGCTTAATCCAAAAGACCTATGAATGTACTTGGCTTGAGTTCATCCAAACTAGAGCATGCATCAAAACCAAGAAAAAACAAGATTTTGTGTAACCATGTGAGACAAGAATGAGTAAGAGTGTTGGTGAATTTATTTTCTTTGCGCACTGGATGTACTTACAAGAACATTAATGGATGAAGCATCGGTTGTTGTTGCATTTGTTTGGTGCTTAGCCCAGGTGTATTCTCAAGGTTAGGCCACACACACACTCCACGTATGTGTGGTCCATGGGCCTTGATGGTGGCAAAGAAAGGATGAGAGGAGGAGCCCTTCTTGCTTGTTGAAGCAGGAAGGGTGGAGAAGGCATGGGGGCCAGCCCTAATCCTCTCCTCTTCTATATTATTTTTTATATATATATATTTTCTCTTTCTTTTTTCAGTTATTTTCTCTCTCTTTTTTTTTTCAATTCTTTTCGTTCTTTAAACAAGCTAGGGATGACATCATTATTATTTTATGACCCTTGGTGGATGGAACTTGAGATTCTTGCCATCTTTCCCACACTTGGACTTTTGTGCAAGAGTCAAGTGTGCAAGGTCCTGGTCTCCTTTTGAGCATGTTCCATCTCCCATGAGCATCGAAGTTTTCTTGTTGATGTGACCCCGATGTTCTCAAGCATTGCGGCTCTTTGATCTTCTTAATCGATCTCCACCGAAATGGTTAGCGACAAGAATACCCGAGGTGCACACTAACTTGACAACAAGATCTTGCTTTTTATTAATAGGAGAAAGGGGTTTTTTTATGAAGATAATAAGAGAGATAAAATAAATATATATTTTTTTATAGTCCGGGGTATCTCCGGCATTGCTCGTTTATGGTCATAAGCTTGACCGGAATTCTTCTTGTAGTTAACAAGGGTGGTGAAGTTCTGGAAGCTTTCCACTACATTGACCGTTTAAGACTCAAGCTGCAAGGTTAGTGCCATTGTGCTACTACGAGATCGATGAAGACATATACAACCATCTTCTTTAGAGAGTTTGTGAACGAGGATCAAGAGGAGGTTGGGATCCTTTGTAGGAGCACGTGGTCGAAAGCGAGGCAAGCTCTAGAGATCCAAGAAGGTGAGCAAGAAACATGAGGGATCTCAAAAGGAAGGTTTTTCATGCTCAATAGTGGTTTTATCTTGGTCTCTAGAGTTGGTGCCTCGGGCATGTCCATGGCGTATGAGTTCTATCCTCAAAAGGTATGTCATGAAAAGACAAAATGTTGCATCTTGACCATTGTCAAGAACAATGTTTTGTTGACGTAGGGACATGCCTTGTGTTCGAGGGGCAGGGCGACAGGTGTTTCATTTCACAAAGATGTGAGAGAGCCTTTGGGTGAAACGAATCCGGTTATAAACTTCACCTCCTCGAACAGGTTTTGGTTGGAAAGGTGCTTTGCTTTTTGGGATTTCTCGGGTGAGAGGCGTATAACCTTTCAACTTCTCATCATGGCTCCCCTAGCTTTTTTTTTTCGTGAAAAGTTTTTTCAAGAGGGTAGCCTATCGAAAATCGAAATCAAGGATGAGATGGAAGTCTAAGCACACCTCGGCTTTCGAGGTTCTATCAACCTTGAATTCAATGCGAACCCAGAAGGATGAAGCATTCATTCCTTCGGTGTTAAAATGGTTCGAGAGGGCCTCAATCGGTTCTAATGGTGGTAAGAGGAATGGTTCAAACCGATGAGGACCTCAAAACTTGACCCCAACCCTTGTTATGAGGGGGGGAAAAGGTTCTACAACGGGAGAAACATGCTTCTCTAGGATGTGATTAGGGATTCTCCTCTATTCATTGTAGGTTTATGTGCTAACGATTTGTTGACACTGTTATAGCATAATATTACTAGTCAACTAAACATGGAAAAAGGGCATAATTTGAATATCAACATAGCCTAGGTTTAACTAACATAATTCCACGACTTTGGTGATTTATAAATTTCCAGGGACTTAATAGATAATTGCGTAGAATAATGGAGAAGGTTCTAATATACAAGGCATATGAAGACCAAACTTGACCGTGAAGCAACTCGAATCTCAAAGTGGACTAAAACACTCCCTAGAAGGTACCAGAAGACACCAACAAACGGGAGACCGAGAGGGCCACAAGGGCCCTCGGGCGGCCGGCCTAAACCGGGTCTCGCGCCGCCAAAGCCACGCAGCTTCAACACAGGTCAGCCTTTGTATGTCCGCTTACCACCGACATTGAGGTTGTATCTACACCGCTGCCAAGGTCGGTTTGATCCAATGGTCATCGCTCATCGCCAAGGCCTATATAAGAAGACCCCTGACCCCAGGTGAAACCCAATTCATTCTATTCATTCTAATCATTAGTCTTTCACAGAGGTGTCCCATGTAAGGATAACCTTCTCCTCGATTAGTGAATTAGATGTAGATTAGAAGAAGATTAGCAATGTAACTAGAAGTAGATTAGACATATAATTAGAAGTAGATTGTAGATCTAACTTAGATCTCAAGACTAAAGGAGAGTTGAACTACACTTGTTCCGAGATGTCTACGAGTTTGGTATGTTTCATATCTAATCTTTTGGATGATTTGTGATTTATATATATTTATCTTTTCTATTATTATACTTTCTTTATATGGTTAAGTATAGTTGTTATGTTATTGCATGGGATCTCTCTTCGCCGTATTGAGGGCTCTAGTTATTCACAAGTAGCTAGAGTTGTAATCAATAGAATAGACTTGGTATCTAGGCTATTGGTTACTCCGAATTGCGCCCCAACCCCACCTGCTAGTTGTGGTAGCCCCAGGTGACAATTGTAAGGTCTGTAATCCACCACGTTCTGGTTGGTGTTTTCAGAGCTTTTTGGCAACCTTTCTCCCAACTACTTTCTTCCCAGTCTTCTTCGAGAGTTGGGACGATTTGCGCTCCAAAGTGCAATAGTGTAATTGCTATCATAGAACCTAGTAATAGAGAAGTGCATAGGAACTTTGAAAGACTCTCTTTTGACCTCTTGATTAGTTTAGTTATTCCTTAGCATCTTAGGTAGTTTATTATTGTTTTATATTACTTATCCTCTAACATTTACCCTCTCACTATAGTCTAGTGGTTTGCTGGTTAGTGGATGCATGATCAGTGACTTATTAGAATCTTCTAGCTAAAGCTTCCTCAGTGGGATACACGTATACTCTAGAATACCATCCTAGGAAAAGCTACAATGGTAGGTGTTCGTAAAGGCTAGCGAATCCTTCATATTCTTTTAGCACTTAACAAATGCTAACAAGCTGGCGCCGTTGCCGGTGCCAATTGGCCTAAAGATTCTAGTAATGATCTTGATGTTCAAGCAATTTAGCTTTATCACTAGCTTTAGTAGGATTATCCTTGTTCTATTGAGTTGTGGAATAGTCGAGACAAAAGAAGTCGCTATGCGACTCTTTCCGACAAAGATTCCACAAGAAAAGACAAACAAAAAGATTGAAGAACCTAGGATGCCTGATCATTCAAGATTCATCACACATTGGAACCATGCTATCTCAAGGTATGTATTTAAATATATATTATCTAACCATGTATAGATTGAAGAAGAAGTCGCTGCCACAAGAATTCAATGCATACATCTCAAGTGATGTACATAGAAGCCGTACACCATGGTAAGTATGATTAAAAAGGTGAGATAATTTTGACTATAAATTAACTAAGTAGTTGCATCATTTAATTTCTTGCATTGTACGCTTTACTGATCAATCCTCATGCATTCACTCGCTTTGAGTTTATGTTTTCTCATAAGTAGAACCATTGCATGTTTGTAATTCCTTGCATACATTCATGTAGTTTGCATCTATCCTCACCTTGATCATGCTCCTTCGCTCTCTAATTGGATAAATCTCTATAGTGCTTTCATGCTACCTTTGTTTGCTATAGTATGATTTGGTTTAGGTACTCACATACTTCTATTGGCTTTTTAAATTAAAGCTGGTGCTTAGGTTAAATAGCCTTCCTAATTGAATTAGACATGGAGTCTAGTTTGGTTATTGAACTAAGGATTGCTTGTGTAGACATTGAGTTATTGTGTTGGATTAACCCCCTCAGAGAAAATTCTCAAATCCAATTTGGGTAAGTTAAGAGATGAACTCGATAAGAGATGAAGCAAGGTATATGATGAACTCTAACCTTGTGCAAAAAGACACGGCCTCATTCATCATTGATGGAAGAATTGTAGTATCAAATCATTTTGCGCTCTCTTTTTGCTACAAGTTATCTTTTTTGCCTTGATCCACTATGCTAGAGTGCAGCCATATTTATATATATGTTATAAGCCATGAATAAATAAAATCTCGTAGCTAAGAGTAACCAAAAGAACCACCTTTCTCTTTAGCATAGAAGAAATCATATAAACTTTGGATAACAACCCCCTCGCTTCAACCATGTTGTATTCTCCTACTGTATGTGTCCACTAATATTTTGCGGAGAAAGGATCCGTGCTATGTCTATTC
>JADLZK010004942.1:0-48543 GCA_015847255.1 Hyparrhenia diplandra | reverse complement strand
TTCTCCCCCTCAACGCGCCGTTGGAATTCCCTCGCCCGGGCGGCGATTTTGGGCGATGGTGTATCCTCCCACCGGGCGGATTTTTCTCTCGGTGTCTTCGCCGTGGGCTTCCTCCTACGCATCGCTGGCGCACACGTAGAAGGTGGAGCTCTGCAAGCCGGCAAGTTCGCTCGCCGCCCGTCCAGATCCGCTCCCACGCCTGCCGCCGTCGCCACGAGTCGCGGTCGCGTGCTGCTTCTCCAGCTCCGGCCCATCTCCCCGTGCTCCCTTCCCTCCGTCGACGGCGACTTTTGAGGTGAGGGTCTCCCCCGTGCTTCTCCAGCTCCGGCCCATCTCCCCGTGCCCGTTCCCTCCCTCGACGGGGACTTGGATGTGAGGGTTCACCGTGCTTCTCCAGCTCCGGCCCATCGCCCGTGCTTCTTCCCTCCCTCGACGGCGACTTAGAGGTGACTGTTCACCGTGTTTCCCCTCAGGCCTTAGTATTTTTCGAGTGTGATGTGTTTTTTGATCTGGGCACAATCGCCGCCATAGTCATCTCTGATTTTGTGTGGATTTGTTGTATTGCAGATTCGTCGAGCGTGTGCATCTCGATTTGGTTGCGGATTTGTTGGAGGTGGAGTCCGATTCGAGTTGGAGGAGCGAATCCAACAAAAATCTGGGCAAATCTGCTGTCTCTCGCTGGGGAGAAACAATTATTTCCCAATATTCAGCTGCTGCTGCATCGAGTACATCGTCGTCGTCGCCGCACCGGGCGCCTTCGACACCTGCAGGACATCCGTGTATTCGAATCGATGCGCTCCAATGCTGACATGTGTATTATTTTATCTTTTTAGCTACGGCAACCTGCGTGTGAGCCTGCTGAATCGCTCATGAATTTCAGCCCGGTTTCGCCTACAACTAACAGCATACTGGCTTTCCCAACCGGCACCGCGGCTTCATACGCCTCTCGACTACGCCGCCGCACCGTCACCGTGCGGGCACTAATGCCTCCCAGACACCAAGCCCTTCCCGCCTGCTCCGTGCGGCCACTGTGCTGGCCAATCTCCGCAAATCACAGGTTGGTATGATCCCTTCTATTGACTGAATCAGTCGATCTGGCCTGATTGTATCTGCAAGTTTTAGAATTTTAAGGTTTGATCCGCTGGCATCTAAGAGGATTCAGTTAGAAATCACCATCAGAAAGATCCGCCCACCTTGCAGTGCAAGTTTTTGGGATTTTAAGGTTTTTGTTTCTTCCGTGGGTAATGCTATCAGTCTTTTTCTACTTCAATGCGGAAAATAATTGTTGTGAGTCTAGATTCTAAATAATTAAAATGCTGCCAATTAGTTTGTCTTCATTTTTTCTTTTTTGGCCAAAACCAGGAACGCAAGTTAAAATATGAGCCATCGAAGATGATGGTTGCTATTGAGATTGTTCATTTCTCATGCACATTTTTTATTCCTAGGCATTTTTGTTAACCCAGGTAACGAACTGTTATAACCAAATCTAACAAATCTTCAGACGGAGATGATTGTTTCATACACTGAACAGTACTTATGAACAATTTTCTCATGGCTAAGCATATGGAATACAAAATGGAAATGCAAAAATCATCAATATATATGCGAGAGATGCATTAATTTGGATTGGAACAGTTCCTTCTTACACAATTTCGTGAATTGCAATGGCAACTCAACTGCTTATGTCCCACATTCTTAGTGTATCTGTGATCAGGCAATATTGTTATGCCTAGCCTAAAGCAATACCATCAGGACAGGGTTTGCAAAGAAAAGTGTTGAATATTATATTGAAGTAACACATATTCCTGTTTTGAGAAGCAACTACGCTGAATCTCTTGGCATGGGACACAATTTTTGGTCACTTTTTTATTTTGCGAAATAGAAAATAGCATTTTTTTGAAATATAAAAATCTTACTGATCTTTAACTTGTGCCATATTTTTTGCTCAGTTCTGTCCGGAAGGAAATCTTAGGTTTACATATTCAATCTTAGCATTCTGTACTGAGTGGATTTTTACTTGGCTGGGGAACTATTATGATAGATTCTAAGCTGCCATTTTGACTCAAATAACTCAAAACCATGTTTAGGCCCATCAATAAAAAAGGATGTCACACTCAGTTTTAAACTTTTAATATAGATCAGAACTTTTTTTGCGACTTTGGTCATAAGATTGAATGTTTCTTGGAACATCCTTGATGAAAGCAGAAGTAAAAGAATTGTTAGATTTGGGGTTAAGGAATTCTGTGCACTGAAAGAAATATATATAGGTCTTACAAAATGTTTGTTTATTACTTTCATATGGAAAATGCCTATTCAAAAGGAAGCCATTTTTAACACCGGCTTCAATTTTTCACACAATGTTTGAACTATTTGACTTATTACGCATGATTTCCATTTGAACATTATTTCCCGTGCTTCAAATGTGGAGAGGTCCCATGAAACTTTCAAAACAATAGATAATAGATAATAGATAATATTTTGGACTATACCACAAGCTGAAAACATAACATCTGATATATATAGCTAATGCTTCTGTCTTTTTCAGGTTCGTGAGTGCTCATGGTCTTGCAACTACTGCCGACACATACTCTGCATGATAGATGATGATCATGGCATGTCCACATGCCATCTGTGTATGCATGCATCTTACTTCCTCAATTAATTTCTTTTTTTTTTTTTTTTTTTTTCCTCTGTTGCTTCCATAGGAGAAACTGATGGAGTGTTGACATACCAGTGCAGATCTTGAGAATTGTGGTCTGCCACTAAATTTAGCACGTCATTAGAGCATATGAGGTAGGCAAACCTGCAGGAAGTGAACCCCTGCTCTATGCAACTATTCCCCAAAGTATGTGTAATCTAATTGGCTGTTTCTATTCCGATCTGATCTAATTACATGTGTTATGTCTGCTAATTTCTCTTTCCTTCAAAGATTACGTATTAGAGGACCAACTCATGTTGATCAGTCAATTATATATGCTCGTGATCTGATCTGTATTGCCTCTACTCTTCCACAGGTAAAGTAAGTAGTGTGTGATCTCAGTTTGGATCCCTAAGGATAGAAGAGTTCATTGAAATTTGATTGCTAGAGCCATTTCAATTGATAGCATGAGCTTTTTGCACCATGGGGTACTTCAATTTAACGCAGTCCATTTGACATCTTAGTATAACTTCATGAGTCTGTATACCTGTTTAACTTCCTTACTTAAAGCCTTCTGTTTTTGTCGATTGAAAGTTACATGTTCCATGGTAGGTTGAGACTACTTTTTGTCAAATTCAGTTAATCTAATCTTCCTACTTAGATTGCCTAGTGGTCACCGTTGTGAGTTCGGGTAGATACAAAATTTTGAGTGGAAAGTTCTAAACCTAACAATATAAAGTTTTGTAATAGTAGAGTTAAAAAGTTTTATAATTTCCAAGTGTAAACTTTTGAATGTAGCAATATAAAAGTTTTATAATTTTGAAATATCATGGTTCAAAGTTTTATTAATATCTGATGCTAAAAGTTTTTTGAACCTAACTTTTTTAACAAAGTTTATCATATAATAGGTCAAAGTTTTAAGGTACCAGTATAAAGTTTTTTAATATGGTAATACAAAGTTTTTCTAGCTTCGAGTAAAACCTTTTTAAAAAAAAATTGGTGTGAAGTTTTAAAAACTAGCAGTACAAAGTTTAAAATGTGATAATTCAAATTTTTAACTAGTGGCGCAAGTTTTATAACTTTTCATAGTCCATATGTGTATGAATTTTTTGAAAGTTTTGACCCTACCACTACAAAGTTTATAATGTCATAAATTAAAGTATTGAATCTAGCAGCAAAAAGTTTGAAATATCATAGTTTAAAAAGTTTTATTAATCTCTTATTCTAACAAACTATATGCTGCTAGTTTAAAAACGTTAGACTATATTATTTATAAACTTTTTGCTACTAGGTTCAAACTTTTAGACTATAACATTAGAAACTTTGTAAATTTAATAGGTTGAAAACTTTACACTCGATTTCACAAAAACTTGAACCATGACATAGCAAACTTTGTAAAGTTATTTTGGACTAGTGATATAATATCATATCTGAAAGGTTTTTGCTACAAAATGTTTTATAAAATACCTAGAATAAAGTTATTTTGGACTAGTGATATAAATATTTTTTATTGCCATTACTTAAAGTTTTAAACCTACCAATATAAAGTTTTCAACCTACCGATATAAAGTTTCTAATCCTTGGAGAGAGAGAGAGAGGGAGAGGGAGAGAGAGAGAGAGGCTTTGTAGCATTGTTATATCTTGTCATTAGCACAAAAGATAGCTTTTATTCAGTATTACTGTTAATTGGCCCATTTTCAAAGATGGCTTCATTTCCTTGTGTATCCTACCTAACATGTCTGTGCCCGTGTCTCGGCGGACCACACATGATGAAGTCTGCGAACCTTTGTGAGGGGAAGCTTCGTTCTCAAGGTCATCGACGATGGTAGTACTACCTTGTCCAAGCTGTATTTACTCAGATTAGATTTTGTCTGTATGTTCTTTGGAACATGGATGACAGATAGATGGTGTGGCTTAGGAGCTGATCGATGGTACACATTATTTATTATTTATAACTTAGAATAGAAATTGGGGTGTCGAGGGTGGATCGCACCTTAGTATTGTAGTGTCTTCTATGAGAGTCACGGTTGTTAGTTTTAAAATGTGATGGCTGGATATATAGCAGCGATTGCACTGAAATTCAGAGTTTTTTTTTTTTCAAAAATAAAAAAGCTGCCCCCTACTAGGTAATGTGTTTTTGGGCATTTATCTTTTTTGGAAAAAGATCATGCCTATTAGGCAATGGGTTTTGGGCCTTATTGTATTTAGAAAAAAATAAGTTTGCCCCTATTAGGCATTGGGTTTTTGGATCAAAGATAATGCCCCCCTACTAGGCATTTGTTTTCTGGCCTTTTTTTTTCTCTTTTTTCAAAATAAAAAACTGCCACCTACTAGTCAATAACTTTTTTTGGGCTTTTGTCTTTTACTAGGTAAATGCCGTGCGTTAGCAGAGGAACAAAATACTACCACCATAATTTAAGTCTCAAATGTGTGTTGTACTTAAAAAATAGAGTGATATTCACAACACTGTTTGCTCGTTCTAGTTTTCCTTTGTTTCGGGGCTTGTTTTAACTTATTTTTCATGATAGAACACTACTAAATCAGTCAGCCTGTGTACCAGCTGAATATCTTCTAGCGTAGTGCATGTCAAACTGAAATAGCCAAATCGTTCACATGATATAACCTGTAAAAGCGTATTCATCCACAATGAATAATCATGTAGCTTATTGTACCGATCAGTGTACATGCATGGTGGTAGATCAATCATCAATATATAATAATAAGGTCGTAATGCTACTTGCTTAGTTACTGAAGCATAACTGAAAAGTCAATGCTCACTTGCCTGACAAATGAGCATACACAAACAAAAAGCTAAAAGTTTACCAAATTCCTTATGCAAATAAATCACTGAATATTTAGCTGCATGTGTTCAAGAAAAAGAGCAACAAAGCCTATGTTGATTGCACCTATTACCAAGAAATAAAGTAGAAAAAGATCTAGAAATGGAAGGCGCAATGATCTAGAGAAATGAGGTTATTAGGCGGAAGGATGGCTCCCATTGTATCAGATGCCCCTTTGGCATTATTTTGACCAGACACTGGTATGACACAAGCTAATTAATGACCAAATCACCATCTTGAAGTCTGATCACTAAGACATCCTCTGCAAGAAAAACTTTAGAATTTAGCAAAGCATTCATAATTTCAGTAATGCTACTTGAAAGTTTATTCCACAGACAATTGCTTCTCAGTATTCATCAATTAGAAAATGAAATAAAAACCATGTATGAAAATGATAGCTATGTAGAATCCATGATGCACCTTGAGCCGCTGGACCCTGTCTCAATGTCGTCTTCGAAATCCAGCAGAGTGGAGCCTTCTGATCGCCTTCTGTTAGTATAAATTTAAGAATCATAATTTGAAAAGTGTAGTAAAAAATGAAAAGGCTATAAGTAAAACTTAGCTAAGCATTCATTGCGAAGGTCTGCAGTGATTGGTATCCTCTGATTGTAGTTGCAAAGATGTAACAGCTTTCCACAAGGCTTCGACAAAGTATTTAGGCTTCAAGCTTTTTACAACATGTATTAATCTCCAATCTGCAAAACTAAAGTACGTATAGATGCATAGAAGTCTATCATATATTCACTGGCCAAGCTTGGCCAATCATATATTCATATTCCTAGAAGTCTAGCTGACATTAAGCCTTCTATTTTTATTTTGGAGAACATTTGGTTCCAGTGACCCTTTTTTCTCTTGCTACCTGCTGAAGGTATGGTCTGTGAGGATGATAATTCTGCCAATCAGAATCCAATTCATAAACTGAAGTGTGAGACAAGCCTATTTATTTATTGAGCAACCATTTATACATAGATTTCACCTATGATCTGACGACTCTCCACCCAACAAAGAAGCTAATATCACATATATCACAAATACAAAAATTTAAACTCGTTTGGCCATTTCTCTATCCCACATATCCCTTCAGCTTTAGCTCTGAAGAATTATTGAGTTGCTGATGTCAGTTCAGGTACCTGGCAATTCCTGCTACACACACACAAAAAGACTGATAAATTAATAAATCAGAATTTGGGCATAATAGATAATACATGTGAAAATATCATGAGCTATACACATAACTCTGTACCCATAGCACATATTCTGTGAAGCAAGATGCCAAGAGGATAATGTCAAACCAATTCGTATGCAAGAAATTGTCTCAACCAAAGCTTCAGCAGCAAATTATCATTTTGAAGTGTGTAGATATTGTTGCAAAAAGCAAATCAAAACGATGTAATCGCCACACACACAGTAAAGGTTGTATCAGCTTTCTCGCTTCTGGTGTAAGCGTGTCCAAACATCAATATATATATTTTACAATTTAATAACTGTGTAAAGAAAAACATCCATCTACACCAGAGAAATAATATCTTCTGTTTTAAAACTGCAGCTTTGTAGTTGCCTCCCAAAAATATTATAGGGGAAAAAATTCATTCAAATATCCTAGACAGCAGCAGGCCCAGGACATAATACAGATTATCATCTTCCAGTAGTTCAATCGCCACAGCGATTTCAATCTAGCGGATCCCTATGAGTATATATTCGTAAGGAAAATACCCCCCTTTAGATCTATGCTCCTCTCAATGCCAACTACCTTAAAGACTGTTTACCATCCATGCTGGAAGCTGGGTATTATCTAGAAAAATCCAGGTTATCTGCTGTTGATCTGAAGATGCAAACCTATCTCCCCCAGTACCAGTCTACTAAGCAATCATGCAAATGATGACAAGTAAGATCAATAATTTCAAGTTTCTCGAACAGCAAACTTGTGTGCTGTGATTGATCTTTTCTAGATTTCTTCAACTTATCGCCAATGGCAATCAACAGATAGAACAGCAAACCAACAGTAAACTGAAAGCATTTCTTCGCTCATAATTATGCTATATATAATGTATATATCACGACAGGCACAGTTAACACCTGAATTAAAGCATAGCCATACGAGTTAAGGTAACAAATACCACATAATAGTTGATATATAAGGACGTGAACAGTGGAACCTGGTTGCTAAACTGAAAAAAAAAACAAATGCAAACTTGCTACTGTAATCAACTTTGAGCAGGCAAATTAGCATGGACCAATCAACGCCCCCACAAATGCTTCCCTTTAGATCTCTGCTCCTCTAATTGTCAACTATTTTAAAACTCTGAACCTCTGAATGTTGTACTATCTAAAGCGCAGGTCTTGAACAGGGGAGTTACCTGGGTCATGGGCAACTACGGCGACCTGGCGAGTTCTTGCTAACAGGAAGGTAATGGAGGAGAGAACCAGAGGGGAGCTACTTACCAGGCACTGGGGCGACGGCGGTGCGGGACGCCGGTATCCGGGGATGGGGCGGTCGAGCTGGGAGGCTGGGAGCAGGTTGCCGGTGCTGGGGCAAGGGAACCGCCGTCTAGGAGGATCGCCGCCGTCGCCGCTATCGCCACCGGGCTGCGGCAAAGGGAGCTGCCAGCCATTGCGCTTTGGGGCAAGGCAGTCGATCCTAGGGTTGGGGCTTGCCGGTTGGCACTATTGCTGCCGCCGCGACTGGGGCAAGGGAGCCGCCGACAGAGATCATGGGCGCAGCTCCTGGGTTTGGGGACGGTTCAAGCCTGGGGTTCGGGGTTGTGCGCGAGGGGAGTCTGGGGGCCGGGGCAGGGCGACCGTCGGTTCCACGGCCTTGAGAGAGAGTAGGCACGTCCTGGGGCGGTTCGGAAGGGGCCTTGAGGATTACCGTGAGGGGGTATTAACAGCGGGGGCGGGGTCATTAAGCGAGGTGGAGACGATTCCTTTTGGGTTTTTTAGTAGTAAGATAGGCCTAGTCTAGAACTTCTATGTCTTTATAGATAGAATTTCTCTTTCTATCTCTCTATATTTGTATGTCTTTATAGTCTTAGTCTAGAAGTTCTATGTCTTCACAGATAGAAATTCTCTATCTATCTCTCTATATTTGTATGTTTTTATAGGCCTATTTTAGAATTTCTATGTCTTTATTGATAGAATTTCTCTTTTCTATCTCTCTATATTTGTATGTCTTTATAGTCTTAGTTTCTCTATGTCTCTGAGTAGCTGCTATTGCCATCTATTAATCTAACTTATGCACACTATTCTCTCGTACTAACTACCAATTTGGTCTTTTTATGAAATATGTAGGTGCTAGCAGAAGTGATCCGTGCACTGCAGCTATGGGCAACCTTGTGTTTAAGTTGACTATTCATTTGTGGCTATTAGTGAGCATTTTGGCAAGTTTGATATTGTTGCTTGAGCCAGGATGCCCCTGGATGCCTTGTTTTTTGTTGGCAAGCATGTTAAGCTGGTCATCTATCACTCTGGCTGCAGCAGCTGGATGTGTGCTTTGTAAGACCAAAACAAAAGGTATGTCCTAAAAGACTGTCGAGATGAATGGCCACATATCTGCTTGCCCTTTATTTTTTATATGAGCAAAGAGGAGAGTTGTCATTTTGATGCAGCATTAGTCTGCAAGTATGAATTTTAATGATTAGTGCAAGCATGATCCAGGATAGATAATGAAACTAGCTAATGAAACAAACTAGATGCTTCTGAAAGTTTTTATTCTGTTGTTTTGATAACTTGCTTCAATTTTATACATCAGATTTATGCTAGCCTGCCTTTGAGAATACAACACTGTTTTGAATACTTTTTTGTATTCTCTCTGTAGTGTGTCTCTGAATGTGTAGTATGTCTGGATCTGCATGATTCAGCATTAATCTAGCAGGCAGGAGCAATGCTTGGAGATTCATTTCTTCATCAGCTGCCACATGCTTTTGGTATATCCTTTTGATACATGTTAAGGTTTTCTTTTTGGTTTTTGCTTTTTTTTTTCTTCCTGGTTCATGTATATGTATATCTGCTGACTTGTGTCTTACTAGTTAGTGTTTTGTCTCTCCCATCATCTACATGCGTCTTGAGCTAGAAACTGTTTCTATATCTCATATAAGTTTATACCTCGGTAAGCATTCTTTGATGAATGTGAAGGCTGGATTCAATATATTCCTTTATCTTAAAAATATAGCTATACCTTGGTTCTCGAATACAGATGAGATGAAGTTGATTCAAAAGGTACAAATTTTGTTGTGCTTTGGATGACATAATAACAAGTTCTTAAAATATTAATACATGACATAGTAATAAGTTTCAACCTTTGCACTGAATTCAGTGTTGGATCCAGTAGGATTTTTCTTCTGAATTGAATGCTGCATATATCTTTTTATTTTATTTATCTTACTGCTCTAGTGTCCATTTCCATATGCTCACATGCGAGTCCCCCACCTCTCTTTTTTGCTACTAGTAATTTGTTTTAGGAACATGCTATTATTCCGCTTTTAGAGGCCTAAAAATCAAAATGTAAAAAATTGAGGTATCCTCATTCTCAACAAGTTTGCTTTATGTCTTTTTTTTTTTTTCACCCCATTGGCCTTCCTTATTGGTTCTGTTAACTGCACCTCTTGTCTAGTGATGACACTACCCCAGGAGTTTATCTTTTGTTGTGTGGGACTTACTCTCCTATACACCATGGTACTTGTCTGTTGGCCAACACTTTTAGTTTATGATCTTGGACAATAAGGAAGGTTGATTGGTCTATACTTTTGACCCTGTTAATGGAGTACTGTAGAAGAGTTCTCCCCAACCGTAGTATCTTTGGTTTTAATTCTCTCTCTTCTTTTTTTTTTTTTACTGTTAATCTGCTTTTGTTTTATGTTAGGGCAAGGGTTGTTCAATTTCTTAATTAAGAAGTAAGTATAGCAGTTAGGTTATGAGCCTTGCAAGTTGTATGGGGGAGAGAACATAGCCTTTTATTTTTGGGTGAAGCACATATGTAAATATATAGAATGATTTTTTCCTTTTCAAACAAAGAATATATATCTAACATTTTTTAGAAGACTGGTCTAAGGACTAAAATAGATCCATTTTCTTTTTTTGGGTGAAGTTCAGGACAGGACTCACCCAAAGTTGAAAAAAAAAGCCATTTGTTGATATTGGGGGGTACCACTGACCATCTTTAGAGATTGTTGTCACTTGGGGCGTTTTTTTTATGCTTTCCTATTTGATATCCCTAATCCCGGACTGCACAGTCCATACCCCTACAAGCTTCTACAGAGTTTAATAATTACGAAAATTGATGTTCATTTTTTTTGTTCCTGTTTCTCAATTTTTTTTCAGAACTGGTATTCACTTTGTAAACACACAGATGACTCCTCATCAGAGTCTCATGCTCAATGGTGATCAAATAGGTAAACTTGCACACTTTTTTTTGTACTTTCGAAAAGATTTTTTTTTCACCTGCTAGTTAGTGCTCCAGGTCTATTTGTTTTTATCAATAATCTTTTTTTTTTTATGTTTTTTGTAATATAATATGCTGCTTCAATGTATGAACCTAGCATTCCAAAGTTTGTACTGTAACAGTTCTAAACCTAGTACTATAAAGTTTTGGATTAGTGGTATAAAGATTTTTAGTTCCATTGCTTAAAGTTTTCAACCAAACAATATAAAGTTTTCAACCTACCAATATAAAGTTTTAAATGTGGTAGTTTAGTCTCCCCAATGCCCTATTTTTTTCTAGTAGTATAAAATTTAAAATGTAGAGAGTACAAACTTTTTAATAAACTTTAGATTTTTAAATAATTCAAAGGTTCTGACTTTCTGAGAGTTAAGTTAGTAATATCATAACTTTAAATTTTTTATACTAATTTTTTTTTTTGGGTGTAAAGTTTTTGAATCTAACAATACTAACTTTTATAATGTCATAGTTGAAAGTTTTTTTCCTAAAAACATATTGTATAAAAAATACCTAAAGTTATATTTGGACTAGTGGTATAAAAGATTTTTAGTGCCATTAGTTAAAGTTTTCAACATACCAATATAAAAGTTTTTGAACCTACCAATATAAAGTTTCTAGTGTGCTATTTTAGTCTCGAAATGCCCCTTTTTTTTCTAGTGATTTAATGTTTTATTGATTCTAAGTATAAAGTTTTTGAATGTAGCAGTACAAACTTTTTTTTTGAAACCCTAGTCATAGAAGTATATATATATATAGAAATGTAAAGTTAGATATAAAGTCTATATTTTAATAATGAAATTTCCTTTTTTTCGGAATATTCATTATTTTTGAAGTCTCGAAAAAACAGGGGAGCAACATTTTACCTTTTGGTTTTATCCTTTTTAGAAATACAAAAATGTCATAAGTAAATTGTATTTCATTTTTCTCACCTTTCATTCTAGCTCTTTTTCCATTTTTTTTAACATAGTATAAGTATTTTTTTTTGATGAACATAGGATTTTATTATGGTATTTAAGAACAATGTTTTTCTTTGTTTCTTTCACTTTCATATGGATGTGAAACCATCCCCGCCCTTTTATTTTACCCTGCATCGGTGTCCTAAAAGAGAAAATTTTAGGTGGTAGACAATAATATTTTCTGGCCCAATGATGGTTGAGGAGGGAGAAAAAGCGATTCCGACGGTCCAATGAAGCCCAGACTGAAAAAGCGAGAAAAAAAAGCAGTTCAATGAAGCCCAAACGGGAGAAACGAGAAAAAAACAATAAAGCCCAGACAAGCAGAAGCTGTCCACGGCAGCTTTTACGCGTCTTGCCATATGTTATGATTGTAGCGTCTTGTACGACTACTGTTCTATTCTTGGCAGCGGTACCCATAGTAGCGCCACAGTGCCGAGGAGTGAAAACCGTATATACGCGGTGCGCAGGCGCCCAACGGGGCGCTCCACGCTAATACTCAACAGACTTTGGCCCAGAAAAAGATAAATCTGACCGGCCAGAATTGGCTTGTAGTCGATGGTAGGGCGGTGACGGGGCCCACCGGGTTCAAACTCGGTCTTTGACCTTTTCCCGGATTTTCGGGATTTCCGGCGTTGCTACAGATATTAAGTGGTAGCGGCGTTCGAGTCGACGGCGAGGCGCCTCATGGTGACTTCGAGAATCTCCTGGCCGGTGCTTTCGGTCCTGAGCTCTTCGTAGGGGTAGGGGCTCACAGACGTGTTTTCAGTGAGGGAGGTGTGCGTGCGTGTTGTGAGTGTAGGCCAGACCGCCAGTAAAAAAAAAAAAAAGATAAATTAGAAATTTCACGTTAATTAGAAACATCAGCCATCAAATCCATAGACTAGCAAGAACAACCATTAGATTCACTTTATATTTCTAAAAATTACCCACCTTTGCCATTTATTAGTTTTATATTAGATAAAAGAAGGCAGAAATAAAATATTAATCCTTCTCACGTTATCAAATCCATAGATTGGCAATTAACAACCATTAGATCTACTTTATATTTAAAAAATTACCCACCTTGCCATTATTAGTTTTATATATTAGATAAAAGAAGGAAATAAAATATTAATCCTTCTACGTATTAGATAAAAGAAGCAAATAAAAAGTAAATCCAACCAACAAGTAGGTACCGCGGCGAACTATATACACGTTCGATATCATAGTAAGATATATACGGTGGATACTTACATGGTTAATTATTAACAAAAATATATCGGGAGGGCGGAGAGCCGTGTCCTATATATGTGGGCTAACAGATCCATCCTTGGTGTCCTGCAACTGCAGCGTCACCGTCGAGGATATCGTCGCCGCAGCTGTGGACGCACGACCCGCTGGAAGTCATGCTCAACAGCGCCGGCGTCATGTGGGCCAGCTATTCTCAGGAACGAAGCTGATCACTAGCCTGAACTTCGTGCAGTACGACTCCATCATGTCCTTTGATCGTGTGCGGGACGATGGATATTGCTCACGAGAGGATACAACCGAAAGAGGTCGTTCCAACAGTCGAGGAAAAAATTGGACGCCGCCGCACTCATGACGGCTCCACACGCAACGCCACCTGGTGCGCTCGATGTCCCTGGCGTGTACCAGCACCAGATCCGTGCTACACCCTCCCCAGTTTCTTTGGACTTAATCTTTGCGGTTCTCTTCCTTGATTGTTTCCTGGCGACCTGGCCCGCGGAGATCCAACAATGGCCATGATGCTAGATCCAACCAATGTTTATACGCTACCAGCCACTTTCACCGTATCCTTTGTTTAATGCATAATGAGGTTTAGGCGGTACGACATGAACGTAGGCAGGGGTGTCTATTGCGGCATGTAAGTTAAGTAGATATAACCATAGATAGTTATTTGAATCTAATTACTACGGTCGTATTACATGTATGCAAAGAGCCGGTTTGTAGCATTAGTCTCAAAGGGTCACAATAAATGCATTGGTACATCTGTTTCTGCTTATTTATTTTGATCACTTTTATCTCTAGGGACACGTAATATGATATTTATTGACTTTAGGTATAATCTTCATTTAAATTTTTAATGTTCTTGACTACCGCCCAGCACAAACAAAATTTTAATATATTATCTTTTATGATGTTTATTGACTTTAGGTATAACATTTCATTTAAATTTTAATGTTTTTGACTACGCCGCTGCAAACAAAATTTTAATACTATTATCTTTAGTGAGCCATCAGGCTGATGATTTTTGTTTACATAATAATAATGTTTTCTTTGAACCGTGGCACACTGCACTGCCAATCTGTCTCAAAGCAGGGATCTCAACACCTGGGATGCTGCAAGTGGAAATAAAGCGCCTCATCTTTTCAAAAGAAGTGCGCCTACTGATCACATGTTTTGATTCGCCATGGATGCACACAAGCTAGCTGCATGGGGAATGCCGCACCCAGCTTACTTTCGATGAATGGCCATTATAGAGATTGTTAAATTAAGCCTTTGGAAGAGTGGCATACTGAGGATTGTTTCGGGCGCTTGTGGAAAATTAGGCAGACTTGAGCAGCATTTATACAGGGGAGCACTAAGTATAACGCAGGGTAGGTTGTGTGCTGAGCCAAAGCGGGTTTCCTGACGCCATGATTCCATGCAACTTCTTCATAATCAACAACTCCTTTGGCACATTCGAGAACCGAGGAGGGTGATGGCATGCATGTCGTCCTCCATTGGTGAAACACATTTGATTTCCTCCTTTTCTTGCACAACTCCATGCATGTTGGGCGGTATTGTTTTGGACTCTATATTCATGGGTAGGCAAGGATGCGATGAGAGACCCCACATCTAAATCAGCGACTCCAGCTGCGACGGACGATGTCGAGAGGCAGTATACCAACTACATGACTCCTACCCCAACAATGAGGTCCCATAGGAAGGTGATATACCTTTGTTTCACGGCACCAGCGAGGCGCGATGATACACCGGCTACCTATTAGCGAACACCAATGAGAGAGTGATGCTATAGCAGCTATCTGGCGCCCGGTGAGGTAGGCGATGCTACCCCCGATGAGACATACGATATGCTACAAAGACTCCATCTGCGCCGACTACTTCGCCCATTTCGAGCCAGCGTGATGGCGACACATGTGTGCATCAAACCCTGCACTTCTCCAAGGGCGCTTACCACTTTCGACATCGATGAGGTGGATAACATTTGTGTCCTAGCCACATACCTGTAAAATCACAGGCGTCAGAAGGTTGACCATTTGCTTAATGAGGTGGCAATTTCCAACCCGCACGCGAGCATACGTGTGGAAAGTTCGTCGTCAATAGTGCACCAAGCAGCTGGTTTTTCATCCGGCCGCGCCGATGTCGCGCGAAGGAGAGATGTGTATGTCGGCATCGTGGGAGCGATGAGAGACCTACGTCAGAGCTATGACATCCACAACCAAAACCAAGCCACCGGTGTCGAGGCGTTCAACATCCCACGACATCTACAGCACTAGGATCGGCTTCCATCTATAAATTAAGAGGTATGAGTAGCGTGTTGCTGTTTTCCATAGCACTACAATTTAAATGCCCAGCTACGGTGAGCGTACATGATATATGATACTTATGAGCTATTGGGTATAATGTTTCATTTTAATTGTGGCGATCCTTGGATTTGCACAAATAAGTTCCCATAAAATCATTATTGAGCATTAGAGTATATTTTTATATTAACTTATAATGATCATTTTCGCTCCAACCGCTACAAGTACATGTAGAGCCCGTTCTCAAGTTAAGAATAATGTCATTTGTATTACCATGAATTCGCACGATGTTGTGAGTTATCAATAGACCTATGATATGATTCAAACATCCCAGAATTATAATAGATAGTTAAGAGCAGATTCAATAACATATAAACTATCATTATAAAATATAATGCCCTAAGTTTACTGATGAGAATAACCCATACATATGAGATTATGAAGAAGATAATGTAATGCAATATATGCCTATATAGTTTCTACCCTAGCTATCCACCTCTCAACCTATATTAATAAAAGGAAATATGCTGAAATCTACATGAAAATGCTAAATATAACTAAGCTGTGGGGAGGCAATATTAATCCCATCCATAAGTTAAAAATTACATTAGTTTAATTAATTATTTTTAATAGGCTTATCAACATAAAATATATCCTTAGCCAAAGCCACATATTAATGAAACTTACAGCTCATCTTAAGTTTTATCAACACTCATGACAATAAATTCTAAGTTGTTGTATTATTAAACATTTTGATCTAAACATTATGTCGCATGAGTTTTAGTAACTGCATTTTATAGATTATTTGTGTAATGAAAACTCCAATAATAATGTGATACAATAAATTCAACATCTTGAATGCCATGGTGCACCATGAAGCTTAACTATTTATGACATTTAGTCAAAGCCCAAGAATGTGTATCCTATGACCTAGAATATTATTTAAATAAAATGAAACATGAGTAAAAGAAATGATACAATAAAGAAATTATTTTTAAAGTAATACATGGCACAAAATTCGATCATCAATGTTAAAGTACCCACAATTTTCATTATATAGCGTAGTGAGGATGGAACAGAATATACACACGTTAAGTTTATTTATGTTTTGAACTAAATACATATGGTGCTAGAAAAGATTAATAGTACAAAATTATCACTCACGAAAACCATAGATATATATATATCCTAAAAATACACTAACCACTAAAACATTTTGACATTATAAGGAATGGTTATTGTATATGAGGAATTATTAACCCTAAATTTTTGGGAAAAGAAATTACACAATTTAGGTCTATGTCTTCAAAATATATAGAGATTGCATCTTAAACTATTACAACTAAATGTATATTAGGAAATCTGAAAAGGAGGGTGCTATGTAAAGAGAGAGGCTACCGATATGTAGGAAAAGAAAACATATATATCAATAATCTATTGATAGACTATAGAGTACCTACTATAGCTATTATTTTAGAGTATTAGAGAAGTGATATTAAATATCATTAATTATTTATAGCGAGGTGTCTGCATAAAAGATTCTAACGTCGCGGGAGCACGCAGGTTGGTGAACTTGGTTTATACCAGAATTGTAAACTCTTTGGCAGGTTGTGTGTGCTATTCTGTGAGAGGTGTGGCTGCTTGTAGTGTTGTTTGGGACGATCTGTGGTGGTTTCGCTAGTGGCGTGCCGGCGTCAGTGTTTACTCAAGGGTTTTTAGTTGTCCTAGCTGTGCTCGGTTCTTTATTTATATGAATGCTGGTTAAGACCTTTTGTCGTCTTCTGGACTATGAAAGTTGTTTTTAGCTCAGTCCATAAAAACTATAGGCAGTTCATTTTCCCTCTGTTCTGTAATAATTATACGGCAGTGCATGCTACCCGGCCTTCGGAGAATCATCCTAATCACATAAAACTCCGTTCATAGGGTGGTCGGCTTTAGCTCCAGGACCTACGGGCAGATTCTCCGTGCAATTTCCGACGTTTTCCATGCGTAGTGTAGTCTGGACACGACGGGCGCACGAGAGATCTAATGTTTGGAGAAGTAATAATGAGTGCCAGCACTGTTTTGCTGTAGCTCCAATTGTCGCAGCGGAGGCCTGCCTCACGCGCCTCACGCTACCGATCATTGGTCTGGTTGGTGTCCACAAGTACGGAGGCTCCGATACTGATCCCAATAGGGGCAATGTGAAGGCAGGCAGCTCGTCGTGCTTTACTCGCTGGTGCACGCTCAGGGGTCTACTGTTCCTGCTATGGTCCGTTGCGTGGTTTTCTCGATTCTCGGATCTTGCTGATTTCAGCTGTGCCTACTTCAGAAACAAAGCTGGACAAGAATTGGTGGATAAGATACATTACAGACACTACGGGATAAATGCATCGGGAATGGGCCAAAATTGGTGAATCGGTTTGCTTTGCCGATTAAGAAAGATTATTTGGAGAAGCATGTCTAGGGGCCATCACTTGGAGCAAAGCAAAAAGTAGATATATGCATATATGTGACTGAGTCTTGTACGTGTGCATCAAGAAGGCAAAAGACGTATCATGTATATGTATATACATGCATGATCGGTTAAATGGCATGTACGTGTCCGGCACAATATTGACGCGGATGCACGCGATGGCTCAGGACACGTCGGTCAAGGAAGCTTTATGGGCAAGGATTCTACAGGAAGGATCGGAGGTAAAGATATGTATGGAAGATATACAGATATACGTACAGTATTGAACATCACGTTACCTGCCTGATAGCCCGCGTCCATGAAGAGATCCAGGAGCTATACGCATATATGCAAGTATGCATGTTCACTTGGGACTTCTTGGACGTGGCAGCTAAGGAAACGTATTCTATTGGATGATGGCAAGCTAAACGTCCAGAAGCGTATCATGATGGATGAACGAGGAAAGTCCTAACATATCTATTCGCCGGTCAAGTCTGGACAGAGAAAAGAGTGCGCCGATCGGTTCTTATTTTGATCGGGGTTTTGGAATCCTTTCGTGATTGGAAACGTCCTTGACGGTTTCCTAAAAGGATAAGACCACCCTCCTCTATATAATAAGAGGTTCATGGCCGATTTGATCCCATCTACATCCAATCGACAAACAAATCTACTACCGTCTTGCTTGTAGGTCAACTCCCTCTTCTTCTTCGCCGCCGATGCCATGAACTGGTGATTGACGACGACCACGCCCCTAGAGCGGTCAGGCCGGCTAGGGCAGCCATTGCTGCCGCGACGCCCTCACGGGGTCCGTCCCGGGCGTGCGGGTTTTGGGTTTCAAGAGACTTCGGCCGGCGTGTCTTGCGTACGCGCCTCGACGAGGCTCCTCCGACGGCGTGTCTTGCGTATCGCTCCATCGTTGGAGGCACACGGTCCAGGTGTGGATATCCCTGGCGCTCGCCGATCCCTGATTCGGCTTGCCTCTCGTAGAAGCGATCTAGCTCTTTTGTTTTGGTGTGTTACGGTTTTTATCGTCAACACACTTTTTGCTTACTCGGCTGGGGAAGAAGATTGATTCGGCTCCACTTTGCAGCTGATCAAATTTATCTGACCTAGCTATTATTATTAATTGATCTATTATCTTTTTACGTGATCGCCGTATATTCAGGCCTCAAAGCCGATTACAGATTCGGTCTTGTTGCTCTGACGATAATCAGGCCACTACTGCCGGTTGTGTTTGTCCTGATTTTCTGGCTGTAGCAGTGCGCGTCAAATCACAGAGTTGTTGGATTGAGAAGCAACGCTAGGCTTCAGCGAATCCAGAAACCAAGTCACGACTTGCCATTACTCTTGGCTGAAGCTATCACGTGGAGGGCACCAGGAGCACGATTGAATTAATACTTATTGCCGTGCGTACTTGCATCTTCGGGAGAAAAGAAAAGAAAATTCGCTGCACTGTTTTGCTACCCCCGAGGTGAAGTGCCAGCGGTGGAGATCACTGTTGTTGTTCCACGTAAATTGGCATATATTTTCGGATATCAGAAAATTATTACAAGAATACATGGAATACGGAGATAATTCATCGCAATACTGGTACAATTTTCCTGAGGTACAACTTGCAAATTCATATGATGATTATAATAATTATTTTGCAAGTAATATAAATTCTCATGTTGATGTTGCTAGATATAATGATACTAGACATGTTTCATCGGTTATTACTTTTGATAATGTTCCTCCACATTATAGTTATGCACCTTATGGTCAAGAGCCGATCATTACTGAAAATTCTTTGAGTTTTAATTCTTCTAGCAACATGCAACCAGTACATTCATATACATCGGCTATAAGTTCGCAACGTGACATGCCGATGCATGACAATAAGAATTTATTGAAATTTTCTCAATTAGAAATTGCTGAACTGAGAGCTGATGTGTCAAAATTTATAAGCATGCTTAGAAAGCATAATAACGATTTCTGTCATAAGATGCACGCTCTTTTAGAATCGGATAAGCCAACTCCGAAGTCGGCTAAACCGATTGTTACCACCTGTGAACCAGCTAGGCCAACAGTTTCTAGCATGTGTCTTGAATCGCCAAGCCCGACTTCTCGCCGGCTAAGCCGATTGCCTCTGGTAATCAGTCCAAATTGGTCTCTTCGGCGCCCTAAAACCGATAAAACCAATTTAGGAGATTCGTTTTTCTATAATGTGCGGGAAAGCATTTCGCTCGGCGAGATTGCCATGAAAGAAAAAGAATCGAAAGTGCTAGAGAGTGCTGGTTCTATGGTGCAAAAAACTATCGAGCCGACTTGCAAGAAGACACCTTCGATGGCTGAAATTCGGAGAAAAATAATCCCGCCATTTTAATTCGACCGGGCAAGCCGATTCGCTATTGGAAAAAATGTGATAATCGGGCGAGCCTAGAGAGCCTAAGAAGAGAAAGCAAATCTCCGATCGTGAGGTGGTGGTAGAAAGATCTAATGACAACCGGGAAAGCCTCAAGATCACCATCAAGTCTTAAGGGCTCGGGGGGCAAGCCCAAAGTGCCATTCATAAGCGTAGGTTAACCACTAGTGTCATCATCCAAAAGGGATTCTTTGGAATCAATTCTTAGAACTAGTGAAAGAAAAAAATCAGCAAAGACCGATTGCTCAAATCGGTCAAGCTATTGATAAGAAAAAGGTGCAGCACACACATAAAGGTGGAGTATTGGTTCCTCGCCCATTAATATGTCATGATCTTCACCAAAAGAGGGTGTGTGCTAATGAAACTTCGCAATGGGGCAGCAATACTTACCTCGTAGCGATTGAGCCATAGCCAATCGTGTGCCCGATAAGAAAGAACCAATCAAGTTAGCCAAGCCAACTATTTTACTTGAGGCGGCTAAGCCAATCCCGAGGCAGGCCGAGGCGAAATTGACTAAGGTTGTTGCCATTGAGCATGAATCGGCATTGGCGACTTCCGAGTCGGCTAAGTCGATTCCCCGTTGTTGTAGATTTTTCCACGGGCGCTTGAAAAAGTTTCGCCACTACTATGGTGGACATTGAGATGCAAGAAGAGCCCGAGGAGGAAATTAGTGGCGGCGTGGAGAGAGCACACAAACTCTTTTCAAAGGTATTGCTAACGGTGAGATCATCGAGGAGCGGAACCTTGGTTGCTACATCTTTTCGTCACTAAGGTACAAAATTGCATTGGCCTACATGTTGTCTTCAATTGGAAGGCCGATGATAATGTTTTGTCAAAGTTAAAGCTTTTCCCAATGCTTAATGTGAATTATACATATATGTGGATTGCTTTACTTACTTTAAATTTAATTCATACTTGGTCCCGAATGAGATATAAGTTTTGCAATTACTTTGGATTCTATGATTCGGGGCTAAGATTGAAGAATATTGCTCATGCCGATGTTTGTTATACATTTAATTACGGCATGAAAGATGATTGTAAAGGTGTGGCGAATGGATTGATGTCAAATTTAATCTCTTCGCTTGCCAAGCATTGAAGCGATTCTAGAAAATCGACTTACAAATTTAATGCTCACCTTACATTTGTAATCATGTCTTTAACATGTTCTTTGAAAAATAAATTTATTAGGCATATTGATCACAATGCTTTGCCATCAATTCAGAACTTGGAAGAGCTTATATATTGCAAGTTGTGTAATTCATTTGATCATAATACTCATAGTTGCAATGTATTTCATCATGAGATCCAATCGGACATTGATAATGACCGATTGAGGTTTTTTGAGGCTCAAGTGGACCGATTAGATTCAATCGGGCCCGATGGCAAACAAGGTTTTGAATCGGCTTGCACTACTGGCCGATTCACTTGAAGATCAAGGCTCTAACGCTCAAGAGAGAGATGGAAGACCCTCAAGTGAAAATAGAATTATTGTCCATGAAATTAAAATTGAAGATGTTTCAAAGGATAGCAATATTGCTTCGATGTTAGAGAACACCGGGGGGGCAAATAAAATCTCTCCATCTCCATCAAAAGCCGATTGATTCCATTGAGCAAGGGAATCGGGCCGAGGTCCTTCTTTGGAGCCATCCCATCAAGATGAAGGAAAGGAGGATGCTCATAAAGTTAATGGAGGCAAGGAACGTGACAAGGAAAAAAGGCAATAGAAGGCCAAAAGCTTAGCTTCAAGGAGCTCTTAGCCAAATATACAAAGATAGGGGAAGCAAATCGATTGAAGAAAATCCAAGCATTACGGTTGCCTCCAAAGCATAAGCCTCAAAAAACAATATTGGCAAAGAAAGGTGAATGTTCCATCATATTTCGAGCCACAACATGTGAAGTATGCAGCTCAAACGCTTGAAAGAATCATCATCTTACAAAGACCGATTTGATAAAAATCGGTCCGAGTTGTGCCAAGAGAAGGTGGTAAAGCAAGTTTACCGCGTGAAGTATGATATGATGGAAAAAAGAAAAAATCAGATCTGAATGTTACCATTGAAAAAGCCGATTCACGTTGTTGAAAAATCGGCTATTAATGGTAAACAAGTTGAAAATTCATCTATTAATATTGTAGGTACTAAATCTGAACAAAGGAAGGTAAAAGTACCAAAGACCAAGAGAGAATTGTTGCTGTCCATTAACAGAGACTAAACCGATATGCTCAATCGGTTTACCAAGGTGGCGAGGAAAAAGAATTGCGGAAACTCATGCCATGGTAGAAGCTAAAAGAAAGGGGCTTAGCATGGGTTCCAAAAAGAACCATTGAAGATCGAAGGATGATGTTCGAGAAAGTGGTGCAGCGAAAAACAAAGAATAGAAAAAGAAGATATAAGAAACAATCACTAAATTCAAGGTTTGCACCAAATCATCAAAATTATTGGTCATGGCATCATCCATATTCTCTGCCTATGCATATGTGGAATTCATCCTATGGTATGTATGGTCATCCCTCGTATTCTTATTTTGATTCATGGTATGGATCTTTATATTATGGAGGGTTGCCAAGTTATTATGCTTATCAATGATCAATAGCCGAAATAAATATTTCGGCTATGCATATTCATGTGGATGAATTTATATGGCCGATATTTTATTATCGCCCTTAGTTTTAAAAATAGCCGATGAAGATTTTTCAGCCATCGTGCTATGAGGAGATACTCCTGGAATTTATTTTGATAACTTTAGGTCGGGAGGCATGATACATGTGAAGATACATTAGCTGATTATTTATGCATTTTTAATCATGGTCTTTTCATCATATTTGGCCGATTAAATGTGTTAATCGAGCTTTCTAGTTATTCACATGAATCAGCTGATAAGCTACATGCATGCGTCAGCTGATAGTTACACTAGAATCGGCTCATAGCAACATGCATGTATCTCAAGGACTTTCGGATGATTTGATCTTCGGTTTAGCTTCCAGAGGACAGATATATATATACGCATGCGTGCATGTGGGCAACATATACATACGGACTATGAGATGAGGATTAATTAAAGAAGCAAATGAACATTGCCGGCTTGGGCGATTGGTCATACCAGCATGCTTGCTGTGTTGCCCAAGCAGTTTAGCCGGTTTGGAGATCGGCTAGGCCGTTTTGCAGGTCGGCCAAGCTGAGCCCAATTCGGCTAGGCCAGGTGCATGCATCAACGTCGGACGTCCAGGTAGCCAAGATAGCACTGAGTTAAACTGGGTCAGAGTAGTGAGGCAGGCCTCAAGGCGGCCGCTGTTTTCAACAGGCGGCTAGGCCGACTCAGCTCCGGGTGACCACCGATCGGCTAAGCTGATTGTTCAAATCGCTCTGCTGATTTTCTACTGGTCGCACAATTTTACCTAAGGAAATTTCAAATCGGTCTAAATTATTTCTGATAATTTCTAGTACCGATTTGGAAGGCTATTAGAGAATTCCGTTGCTGAATTTTTGCAGGACCCAAGCTCTACAGCTGACAATTCAGCGGAGTTTGTATAATGGTGAACTCTATCAAAGGATCGACAATGATTTATTGCTGAAGCGCTTGGAAGCTGATCAAGTTAATCAAAAGAAAATTGACGACAATCCAAGAAGGTCCTTACAATGTGATCAAGGTGGTTTTCGGGAACTCATATAGGCTATAAATACAATCAAAGGTGACAGTTTCCGAAGGAAATTAACGGGAAGTATCTTAAAAAATATTTCCTAAGTGTTTGGCAAGAAGCGTAGTGCTCTCCAAACAATGGCCGATGCATGCATCGTCCTTAGAACAAAAATGGCCGATATTTAATATCGCCCTTAGTTGCTGAGCAGCCGATATGATGGGTATTCGTTGCTGTCTTGGTTTTCTTGTTTTGTTTTCAGGTTCATGCATCATTCACCTGAAAACAGGGGGGCATATGTTGACACCCAAAATTGGTGAATCGGTTTGCTTTGCCGATTAAGAAAGATTATTTGGAGAAGCATGTCTAGGGGCCATCACTTGGAGCAAAGCAAAAGTAGATATATGCATATATGTGACTGAGTCTTGTACGTGTGCATCAAGAAGGCAAAAAGACGTATCATGTATATGTATATACATGCATGATCGGTTAAATGGCATGTACGTGTCCGGCACAATATTGACGCGGATGCACGCGATGGCTCAGGACACGTCGGTCAAGGAAGCTTTATGGGCAAGGATTCTACAGGAAGGATCGGAGGTAAAGATATGTATGGAAGATATACAGATATACGTACAGTATTGAACATCACGTTACCTGCCTGATAGCCCGCGTCCATGAAGAGATCCAGGAGCTATACGCATATATGCAAGTATGCATGTTCACTTGGGACTTCTTGGACGTGGCAGCTAAGGAAACGTATTCTATTGGATGATGGCAAGCTAAACGTCCAGAAGCGTATCATGATGGATGAACGAGGAAAGTCCTAACATATCTATTCGCCGGTCAAGTCTGGACAGAGAAAAAAGTGCGCCGATCGGTTCTTATTTTGATCGGGGTTTTGGAATCCTTTCGTGATTGGAAACGTCCTGACGGTTTCCTAAAAGGATAAGACCACCCTCCTCTATATATAATAAGAGGTTCATGGCCGATTTGATCCCATCTACATCCAATCGACAAACAAATCTACTACCGTCTTGCTTGTAGGTCAACTCCCTCTTCTTCTTCGCCGCCGATGCCATGAACTGGTGATTGATCAGCGACCACGCCCTAGAGCGGTCAGGGCTAGGGCAGCCCATTGCTTTGCCGCGACGCCCTCACGGGGTCCGTCCCCGCGCGGGGTTTTCGGGTTTCAAGAGACTTCGCCGGCGTGTCTTGCGTCAAGCGCCCGACGAGGCTCCTCCCGACGGCGTGTCTTCGCGTGACGCGCTCATCGTTGGAGGCACACGGTCAGTGTGGATATCCCTAGGCGCCGCCGATCCCCGATTTCTCGCTTGCCCTACGTGAGCGATCTAGCTCTTGTTTTGGTGTGTTACCGGTTTTATCGTCAACACCTTTTATTTTTTTGTGTGTTTTCCAAATAACACACAAAAAAAGAGGCAAGCAACGTTCAATCAATTCAACACCACAACCACAAACTGTAGCTATATGCATACCAAATCGCTACCGCTGACAACTAAACCTAGCAATAACTGGCTGCACTACTGTCGCCGAGCTGAACAAGAAGCTGCTAATGACCAAAACAAGAAAATAATAGAACCTATTATGGGAATGCCTAAATATGCTACAAATCAAAAGACTCAGAACAGCTACAAATCAAAGATGTGGACTTCATACTAGATGGTACTTCTCTGTTCTAACCAACAAAAACAATAGACCATCTACCAAACCAATCTGAGAATTATTTATTCAATTATCCTTCAAAAACCAAAACTGTGAATGCCTAAATATGCTAAAATCAAGTATACAACAGGTACTTTAAAGACATAGCAGCTACTGAACACAGAGTGTTAAGAAATTACAAATGTAATAGTAGTTTTTTCAGGTTGAATTCATTTGTCAGATGAGGCTGAATAAAAATTAGAACAAACTGTCATCGTCTCACCATTTCAAGTAGCATTAGTCCATTATATGAGAGGAAAACACAAAAGGTTCAGTCCCAAACAATGTGTGCAATGCCACAACCTAGGGCTCCAAATCTGCTCAATCTGAAATGGACTCAAAATTGACTCTGCAGCAGAGGGCGAACTCCTCTCCTGGATCCCAGTAACATGCATGCGAATAATTTCCACATCCTAGAATATGAATAACCATTGAATCCGGCTCCATTTGAACTAAATATAGGCAGTTCCTAGAATCACCCACTCACCATGTTGCCATTCCAACGAATCCCCACCACACAATGCAAATCCCCATGCAATTCGACAAACTGGGCGGGACAAACATCAATCCCAAACTACCTCCAATCCTCCGCCACAACCAAAAGCATGCTCATGACGGCGTACAACCATCTACCTACATGCAAACACGAAATCCCCACAAATCAAAGAGAATCCAGACCTACACGTCAATCCCGGGTTACATCCCTAAATCCCCACCCCAATGAGAGTCAAAATAGCTAGGTTAGGGTTGGAGAGCACGGATTTAAACAACAAGAAGGGAGAAGGAAGGGGGAGCGTAGACAAACCTGGTGGGTGCTTGTCACCGGCGAGCAGCCAAGGGGCCCGATGAACACTGACAAAGGGTTGGGGATGGCGGTCCCCAATCTCCGATAGACCCGCCATAGCCGGCCTTGCAGATGGGCGGGGAGGAGCTCCGCAGATGGGTCGAGGAGGAGCTCTAGCGCGGGCATGGGAACCAGGGATGCAATGTGTGAGGAGGAGGTCACCCATTTCACTGGCCAAGGCCGGTCGCGGAGAGAGTGAGAGAGAGACACGGAGACGGAGACGGGAGAGAAGAGGAGTTGGAGAGAAACAGAGGAGCGGGGAGCGTGGTCGACCACTCGCTCAGGGCGGCGGAACCAGGGTGTGTTGAGTGTTAACGGGTACAGATAGATCCAATACAAACCATGGACCCAATACAAATCCTCTCCCGTCGCTCCCCGCACGGGGCGTCTGTGCGACGCGTGTCGCAAGAAACGAAAGAGAAATCTTTCAACGTACGAATAGGAAAAGTGTAAAAGGGTGTGTCTATATGTCCGTCAACAGATTTGTACTCTAAGAACTGCTGACATTTTGTGGGCAACAAATGCGTCGACATTTTTGTAAAGCACAAATCTGTCAAATTTTACACAATCCAACAACAAAACAAAAACAAGGCAAATGGTCACATTTTCAAACCGGTTAGCACAAATATCCAAACCCAAAAATACTTGTTCTGTTCTATTAGTGATATTGGTGTCCGTGGAGGACTACTACTACACATGAAAGGACCACGACTCATGCCTTCCGAGGTGCTAAAATACTTGCCATGGCATGCTACTAACTGCTAAGGTCCGAGGTTTGGGAAGAAGAGACCAAGAACTGGATTGCTATGGAAACTTAAGCGGGATTTCAGCTAAGAGAATTGACAATCTCAATCTCTAACACAAACTCCTTCATTACTTCATCGTAATACTTCAAGATTTTCACTACTAGCTCCCCGCCATTTGCCAAACATCCTCTGTAAACTTCGATTGGTGCCTCCTTGTCCAACTACACACTCGCACTCTGCACAAACAACCGAATGACGTAAATGGGGATCGGGATTTACAAATGGTGTGTTTATTTGATGGTACAGATAAACTCCTCTAGACACGGAACTAGAAAGCGTCATCCACAAGCTGCTCGCAAACCCTGAAAGAGCAAGGTCAAAAGCATCGACACGGATAAAAACTCCTCTGCTGATCTTGATACCCCAATTCATGACTCAAGGTACGTACATAGCAAGGAGATAAGGTTGAATAGGTTCCAACAAGTAAAAGGTAGACTTAAAAAAAAAAACTCACATATGGAACTGCATTAAAAAAGATAGCATACTAGCATTCAAATTGGAGAACCAATTAGTATGGCCATGAGCAGAATCAAACACAAATAGGTCGTCAGGTGTACAACCTAAAAAAATAGAACAAAGCAGTACCTTTTAATTCTTCTGAGCCGTTCGGCAGGATTTGCGAGAGGCATTGGCAGATTCATCTTCTTTCACATTGCCCCTCAACAAAGAAATATGTCGCTCCCTCATCATCTTCTTCAACTTCCGAGCGAGAAAATGACCACAGCTCCTTTTATGGGAATCGAATAACCAATTAAACACAAAAAAAGATAGACAAATCGACACACACATTAGCAAAAGTTGTTGATTGTAAAATACAATCTCTCAGCAGAAATGAACGCCAAAAAAGGTGGCAAAGCAACAACTAAAACAGAATTCTAAAAAACCCCCTCAAAAAATAGAATTCAAGCAGAGATGAAAAAACCTATTAATTGAATTAACCCTCACCGATCTGCTCAAGAACAACATTGTCCAATGTTCCCACGACAGCCTAGCTGACACCTACATTACCTCAAACACACTGAGAGAGAGAGAGAGAGAGAGAGAGAGAGAGAGAGAGAGAGAGAGAGAGGCTTCAGTAGCAAACAGACAAGTAGTGCTGATTGGAGGAAGTTCAACACTTAGATCCATACTTTCTATTGCTACTAACCTTCGTGACAGAGAGTTGTCCCTGCACCCCTGCTGGCCTGCTCTACACAACAATAAAGAAACAAAATGTGTTAATAGCCAAAGAAAATGTCAGGCAAGCACACAGAGATATACACAAGAGAGACAGACACTCAAACAAACTCAAATGGCAGAATGCAAGTCAACTAAAAAGACACAAAGCGAGAGATACATAGCTCTGAAAAATTATAGCTAATGCAGACACACATAGAGGGAGAGAAAGGGACACACACCACAGACATACATACACTCACACCAAAGATAGAGACGAGAGAGAAATACAAAGAGAGCGAGAAAGAGGCACACACAAAAACACCGTGAGTCATACACACACACACCAATAGAGACACACATACGAGAGAGAGAGAGAGAGATAAAATAGACAAAGCCATACTAGATTGATAGATGTAAAGAAAATACAAACAAGTCAAATACACTTGCATTTGCCGACAAAAGACTCCCTCCAACATCAAAATTCTACTCAAATAGGACAAAAACCTTCATTAGAAACAGCTACAAAAATTCAAAAAAAACATGTAAAAATCTCAAATGCAGTTGACCCTCATCCACATCACAACAACCGACGTACACCCAAATTGGCCAAGACAACTAAACTCAAATAGATTGGCCAAGACAAATAATACAACAGAGATATAAAGACATACATAGAGATAAAGAGATACACACTAGCTGCACCCTCATCCACAGACACAACAATTGACAACACACCCAAATTGGACAAGATAACTAAACTCAAGTAGATTGGCCAAGACAACAACTACAACAAAGATATACATAGGGATAAAGAGATACACACCAAAAACACAAACTAAAAAAACAGAGAGAGGGAGAGAAATCAAAACAAAACAGTACTGCCAAAGACACTACAACACAAACATATAAAAGACTAATAGGTAGAGAGAGATAAAAATAGAGAGAAGGCAGACAAAGGGAGACAAATACTAGACTGATCAAAAAAATCAAACCACAAAAATTCATACTCACACAAAAAAGAGAGACACACAGAGAGAGAGAGAGAAACATACAATACAATAATAGGCGATAGAGATAAAATCAGAGAGAAAAATCAGAGACATAGAAAGGGAATCAAAAACTAGATTGATCAAAAAATTCAAACCACATACTAAAAAGAAATAGATAGAAAGAGATAAAACTGATGATCATGTATTCTTTATTGGTTGGGATCAGCTAAGCACGAGTTAGTTTGACAACTCTTTGTTTTCATTTCATTTATTTCTACACTTGTTAACACTTCGAAAATAAGGTTAACTAAGCTTCGGGCTAAGCAAAATGCCAAATCGAACCAAGACAAGTATTAAGTGGATATGACAATGGTCCATTCAGTCATAACTAAATCAAACATAGAGGAAGGTCGATCCGTCATAACTAGATAACAATAGCGTTGCACCTGCACATTTGCAAAATAGTAACAAACAAACAGACTAGTACCTTACCTCTAAAGGTTTTCTCGTGAGCCATCTTGTAGCTCTGTTCTGCGGATTTGAGTCACCACGGATTGATGCGGAAAAGCATGAGAATCACACAACCTCATCAGCAAAAGAAAGCTGTGCACATGCACCAGCTGCAAGTTTATCCACGCCACTGCACAACCGCAAAAATAATATACGATGTTGTGAGGTCGATGCAACAACACAACTGAAAAAGAAGGCAAAATGAAAACTAGCTTACTCTATTGGAATTCATCAACATTACATGGACCGAAAATTATTGTATTTTCTCCAAAAGTAGCTAGCACACTCAGTTCTTGTACTAAATTACTAAAGCCTATATGAGAAGTCAAAAAACATGTGAATTGTAAAAACATGGGTCAAATAGGGGTAAACTTATCACTTCATCTGATATGGATTAAGTCACACTTCCAGTTACATTGGACAACAACGTCTCTATATCAAAACATTACCTACCAAAACATGCATCTGAAAAAACTAGCAAAACACACCTGCTTGTTTATATTAGATGAGACAAGGCGATGGCATAAAACTAGTTGTGCTGCAAGGTACCATTGTCGACATGGATATACTAGTTGTGCTGCGACGAACGAACAAGATGGCTTTTTGCAACCACGTTATTGCTCCCCGACGCCGCGCCCTAGCCACGTGGTCGGCCGGCTGGCCCCGGTGCCGCGACCCCGCACCACACACCGCCCCTCATCGGCCCATCCGCTGCGCCCCACCGCGTCGCCCACCCTCACCCGGGCGGCTCGCCCTCGCTCACTCGCACGCAAAGAGCTCCTCAACACAAAAGCAAATCGAGAAACAAACATATGAAGATGAATTACACTTACAAAAAACGATGGGGCAGGTGCTCCTTTGTGGCCGTCGTCACGGGGCGTGTGGCGCGGAGATCTCCAATCACGGCCGACCACGGGCACCGGGGGAGAAAAGTCACGGCGGCGGCTCAGCTACACCCACCCCACAGCTTGCCAAAGCTCGCCGAGACTACCGCCCAGAAAGCTCCGCCCCACCACCGTCTGGCGCGGCAAAGAGAAAGCGGTGGCGAGGACACCACCCGTGGCGCTCCCAATACGGAGAAAATGGGAAGGAAGGAGCGGTCGGTGGAAGAAGGAAAATAAAAAGAACAGATGGATAACGAGTTTGTGGGTTTTGAGAGACGTAGATCACGGACGTCGGCGTGGCTGTACAACCACACAGCCGCACGAATCTTCAAAAACAAAAACAACGACCCAAAATTTGGCAGATTTCAAACTTAAAAATCTGTTGACGGATAAATAGCAAAACTCATAAATGTTTATACCACTTTTCACAAAACTAGTTAAAATTAAAAATATCGATATTATTTTTTTCTAAATCCATTATATATGTAGGCACTCACGTACACGCGTGTACACCCTTGTGCATGTACATGTACACATGCAAAACTATCTGTATATAAGCATCTCTTAAACACCGAGCTAGAGTGCTGGATCAACATATACTAAGATTGACAAAATCACCCTAGATCACTCGATAAGAGAAACTTAAATTCAAAAATGGACACCTCAGTAAACTGAGTTACACTTAGGCTAAAAAACATAATTGGCTTCCCACACATGGTTTTTTAAATTCCAGAAATAAAGAGACTTACTTTGCACTAGATGTTCCAAGGAATATTCATTAGGCATGTTGTGCATGCTCATTTATTAGAACAACATGACTAATATAAAAGGAAAAATCAATAAAACCATCACACCCGTTTTAATTGTCAAATCTTAAAAGCAACATTCGATTGGTCCCCTTAAGGTGTCGGGAGGGGACAGGAGAAGTTTAATTTCAAATCTTGAACCCTCTTAAATCTCCTTTTTTTTTTTTTTTTTGAGGCAAATAGGAGGGGTCTCTCCCTAACTGACTTTTATTTATTAACAAAAAGGGTGAACAAGATTTCTTTTACAAAACTCAAAACCAAAGAAGGACAAAGAAAATGAGCAAAATTACACAAAGTTGTCTAGCCATTCAATCTCCTTTTCTTAGTTCCTATCAAATTGATCAAAAGTTATAAATACATTTTTGCTCAAAACAAGTTATAAATACATTCTCTTCAATCTCCCATTCTTAGTTCCTATCAAACAGATCAAAGTTATAAATACATTCTCTTCAATCTCCCTTCTTAGTTCCTATCAAACCGATTAAAGTCATATAAGTACATCAGGCAAAGTTGCAAGATTATTCAATGGCATTGCAAGTTTATAAGCTTTTATCCACCCAATTAAAAAAATGCTTATAGGTAATATGTGTACATGAATATATGCTTTTGTATCTATATATTTTTTTTGAGTCTCGAAAAATAATGTACTAGTGGATTTCATATCCCACGCGTGTGTTGCTGCCACATAGGATCCGCATTTCATCAGACGGCCCGAATCCCAAAGCATCTGGCGGTTTATTTGCGACGGACGAGATCGGATCTCGGATCTTCCGCGGACCGACAGGCCGTACTAGTCTTCGTTTCCGGCTCCCTTCCGTCCTCCCTCTTTCCACGGGTGGAAGAGGAGCGACCGAGCGAGGACCCCCTGCTCAATTCCCAATCTGAAATGGTGATCCGCGACGAGATCTGAGCGAGAGCGCCTCGCCAGAGGCCCGTCGTCCCCTTCCCCCTCCCCACGGCAGCCTTCCTTCCACGCGATGGTCTACTCCGCGACGCCACCGGCGTCCCCAGTCGGCGCGATCGTACGGCAATGCGGCGGGCGCCGGCAGCAGCGCCACGGCGATGATGCTCCAGGCCCGCCGGGGCGCGGCAACGGCGGCTGCATCGACCTCAGCCCCACGGGCCTCCTGGCGCACGGCGCCGGGAGCAGCGTCGTCGTGTCGGACCCGCGCTCCATGCAGCTCCTCTGCGTGCTCCCCATGCCTTCCTCCTCCCTCGCCTCCTTCGTCACCGCCGTCCGCTGGGCGCCCCCGCCACGCCCTCCCTCGACGACGACGACGACGACCGACGCCCGCTCCGCCTCGCCGCGGGGGACCGACACGGCCGCATCGCCGTCTGGGGACGCCCGCGCGCGGCCGTGCTCCACTGGCTCAACCTCGACGAGGCGCGCAGCGTCGCGCCGGGCTCCAGCGGCGGGGTGCAGGACCTCTGCTGGGTCCACCACGGCTCAGGCTGGCTCCTCGCCTCCATCCACGGGCCCCTCGCTGCTCTGCATCTGGGAGACGTCCAACACCCCGCGCGTCCTCTGGATGTTCGACGCCGCGCCCCGAGTACCTCTCCTGCCTCCGCCGCGACCCCTTCGACGCCAGGCACCTCTGTGCGATCGGCCTCCGCGGCTTCCTCCTCTCCCGCATTTCCCAGGCAGGACTCCGACATCTCGCTGCAGGAGCACCGGGTCAACTGCGGTGCAGGGATGTCGCAGACCTGCAGAAGCTGGAGAAGGAGATAGCGGCGCCTGCACCGGCCCCGGCGCTCGCGGCCTTCCCGTTCTTTTGCCTCGAGAATGTGCTTCTCCCCGCTGTGGAGGCATATCCTCTTCATCACCTTCCGCGGGAGCTCATCGTCTTTGACCTCAACTACAGCACTGCGCTTTCGGTTACTCCATTGCCCAGGGGTTTGGCAAGTTCTCGGATGTTATGGCAGATCCTGATCTCGATATTCTCTATTGCACTCATCTCGACGGCAAGCTGAGCATCTGGAGGCGTAAGGGAGTGAGTTTGCAGTCCTACTGTTTATGTGGGTAGTGTTGGATTAAAGTTCAACAAAAACACACATATAAATTAGAGCTTACTGAGTGCCCAAAATGACGATAGACATTTCTGGTTTGCATTTGATGAGCTGTATAAAAACGTTATCAGTGCCCTAGTTGTTTGGATGCAGAGAAAAATGAAATATGCAACAATTAGTAAACACTACACAATAAACATCATGATTTTGCTGACAAAAATTGGAACATTTAGAAATGAATTTTACAGTCAGTTGGTGTGTGCACTCTACTCAGTAAGGAAACCCTTTTCCTTTCCCATTGAAATGAACCCCATTAAACAGAAAGACATGGTTCTAGGAACCACACATTTTATGTGTTGTGGCCATTACTCTATGTATGTATGTTTCCTTGAAACTGAGCAATACCATCTGCATATTGTCATTAGTGTTTTAACAATTCTATGCACCAACCTATGTATAGTTTCAGTATACACGTACATTAATTACATGCTAGCAGTGCTGTTTTGAAATATTTTAATTTTCTTCTTTAATGTTTGGTTGCAGGGGTGAACAAGTGCATCTATTATGTGCTGTGGAAGAGCTCATGCCTTCAATTGGTACTGTTGTTCCTTCTCCGGCTGTTCTTGCAGCTGCAATATGGCAGTCAGAGTCTATTTTCGAAACATTGACAGACAATGTCAGGATTTGGCACAAACATATTCTTTCATGACTGATACAAATCCAGACCAGAATGCTTGTCGGGGACTATGACATATCTAACGTCGATATCAGAAGATGGCAAGATCTGGTCGTGGCTTTTTGAAATTTGACAAGTCTGCACTTCCTAACAAAGCTAATCTAGGTGCGAATCTACGTGGTCATTCAGTGCAAATGGAATTGTCTATTCAATTGTTAAACCTACTAATGTTTCCATTTCTGTCACTAATATTGGGAAGGAACCAGGTAGACCGAGCCATAGCAATGCTGCAACTGCCAACACATCCTCCAATAGACCTGATTTTACAATAAAGGTTACAACATGAAACTATTTATCTTTGTTGTTATTAATAGATAATTGCCGTGATTAAGTAGGATCGATACTCCTGGTATCACAAGGGTAATGATTAGTGCATACCCTTATGCTAGGGTTTTGATGTATTTGTTATTTAAGGCCTTGTTTGGTGGACCTTCGACCGGCTCTGGCTCCTCCGTGCGCTGTTGTTAGGAGCTGGTGAAGTCACTATTTTTGGCTTCACTGGCCCTAGCTCCTTCAGCACTGTGGCAAGGAGCTCGAGCCGCTTGGAGCCGTTCCAAACAGGGCCTAAATGTTGGCTTTGTGTAATTCTAGTGTTTATACCCTCCTGTGTTATGTCCTACTCTACTTTGCTCATGTTCATTATGCCCTGCAGATTAATTTGATGGGCCAGCTTCATCTTTTGTCATCTACTGTCACTACACTAGCAGTGCCGCCCCTTCATTGCTTGCCACAGTAGCTCGTATGTCCTTCATAGCCACAATACCCTTGCTTTTATGTTCTGAATTATTTCTAGCCATCAAATTTCACACATCCAAACATTTCATTTCTGAAGGTGGTGGAAACAATCCTTCTCCAGCAGTGCCACTTGTTGCTCTAGGGACTCAGAATGGAACTATTGAAGTTGTAGATGTTGTGGCTAATGCAGTTTCAGTCAGCTTTTCCGTTCATAGCAGCACAGTGAGGGGCTTGAGATGGCTTGGAAACTCGCGTCTTGTTTCATTCTCATATAATCAGGTGCCACCATGTTCTGATAGTTTTAACTCGTGTATATTGTGAATTGTGATTGCACTAAAGTGTTTCTATAATTTGTCATGAGAATGCTAGGCTACTCTTGGCAGTTAAACTATTATGATGTTTTTCCCATAATTTAGTTACTTATTGGCTTCATTCAGTTTGTGCTTGTGTTTATCATCGCAACATTCTTATGTAACTTGATGGTTTTCAGTGTGTCGGCATGTTACTTCTCTCATTGGTTGCACACTTTGACTACTGCAGGTTAATGATAAAACTGGTGGATACAATAATAAGCTTGTTATTACATGCTTAAGAAGTGGGCTAAATCGCCATTCCGTGTGCTCCAAAAAGCCTGAACGTGCACCAATTAGAGCATTGAGGGCTTCTTCCTCTGGACGGTTGGCTATATGTTTCTAAACTATGGATATGTATCAGCTCTACATCTGTTCTATTTTCTCAAGCATAATATTCTTTTTCAGGTACCTTCTGATTCTGTTTCGTGATGCTCCTGTTGAAGTGTGGGCTATGACAAAGAACCCCATGATGGTACTACTTCCTTTGCCTGTATTTATGCAATTATGGAAAGAAATGTCTGTTGACAGTTGAGATGAAAATTTTATGAACTTGTTTGTCTAAGAAAAAGCAAAGCCTTATGTTACCACATTGACTGTTTCCATGAGCAATTGGTTTGTGCTAAACTCTGTTCTTCAGATGACAATGGGAATCAAAAGTTAGTTTAGGCCGAACTGTAAGTTCAGCTACTGTCTGCCAGAAAGAAGGCTGGAGGATATTAGTTGCTCTTCTTAAAATGGCCTCCCTTTTGTTGTGTTATATTATATATGCAAGTCAGTTCTTTCAGATGGCGAAAAATGCAGAAGCATGGTATTCATGATTGTTCTGCACTTGTAGCTTAGGTCCTTGGCGCTTCCTTTTACAGTATTAGAGTGGACACTGCCAGCTGCACCTCGGCCAGGTCAAAATGCATCATCTAAGCAGTCTTCAACCTCCAAGGAGCGCGATCAGCAGGTGTAATTTTCATTCACTAGCAAAAATATAAAGACCAAATAGATTGCCTTGTTAATCAGTTTATTATTAAGGAGAAATTAATCTACTCTTATCAGGATCTTTTTTTACCAAACATTCACAGACTACACTGTGCGACATGATCTGTTTTTGTCTGCAGATGCTTCTGGTGCAGAAAATTCGGATGAAACATGTGAAAGTTTTGCTTTTGCATTAGTCAATGGTGCTCTTGGCGTGTTTGAAGTGCACGGGCGGCGAATACGAGATTTTAGGTACTCCAGTTGCTGTCCTTGTAGCTTTCAGCAATTAAAGTAGAATCAAATGCAGCTTTCATCAGAAGACATACAATATCCATTTTCTCGAGCATGTGTCATTAGATATGCACCATCTGATTTTATAGTGTTCAACTTTGTTCCACTAGAGCATTAACATCGGTACATCACTCTGTACGATAGACCAAAAAAAATGTGATATGTATTATGAGGCTCAGAACAGTAACATAGTATGTATTACCAGGCTCAGAACAGTACATAACTCTTCTGTACTTGGAAAAAAATGATATGCCTGCGGCTACCTCTAGCCGTTCAATTTAGCAAACCATGAAATGATATCCTTTTTTTATTTTCTGTTTTTCAACTTTTAATGCAGGAAACAGAAACATGGCATTTATTTTTATGTGTATATTGATTACAAAAACAACAACATAGCTTTTTATCCCAAGCTAGTTGGGGTAGGCTAGAGATGAAACCCACAGGAAACAAGTATAAAAGAAACACAACAAGACAGAAGGTAGCAAGACTGGAAATGAAGCATTTGGACTTTCTGCTTATATGCATTCTGCAGTTTTTTTTTTTAAGTTAAACATTATCATCACCATATTGTAATGCACATTGCCTTCATCTCTGTTTTGCAGGCCAAAGTGGCCCTCATCATCATTTGCATCTTCAGATGGTTTGGTTACTGCTATGGCTTATCGCCTTCCCCATGTTGTATGTATATTTTAGCATTGTGTTTCTTTTATAAGGTCCACACTTCCATTTCCAATATTTTTATCTGCAAGGCAGGTTATCTTGGGACACTTTGATGAGATGCTATTATCTTAATAGGTAATGGGGATCGATCAGGCAACATTAGATGGTGGGATGTTACAACAGGCCTTTCTTCTTCTTTTAGCACTCACAGGGAAGGCATCAGGAGGATAAAGTTTTCTCCTGTTGTTCATGGTGATCGAAGCAGAGGGCGCATCGCTGTGCTTTTCTATGATAATACATTTTCAATATTTGACCTGGTAAGTATTATCTTGAGTTCTTCTAGATCTCGTGCATATTCCCGTGGTATATGGTTTTGTGCTATTGGATTTCAATGTTTGATTCTAAATGTCGTTATATTGATCACCCTGTTGTATATATTTTTGATATTTGATATATAGCAATCACTTGTCATTTTTTTAAAAAGGAGTTTGCAACCACTTGTCATTTGATTAAAAAAAGTTTGATTGTGTAGAACTGCCCTAACATTGTTTGAGATTAAAAAAAGGATTCTTCTTACATCCTTATTACTCAATGTAATCCATGCATGATTTATTGTTTGTTTCCAATATTGCTGTCCTTTTTTATGTTTCAGAAGGAATATGCAACTGTCTCATATGGTACTGACTTCATGAACTATGTTTTAGGATAGTCCAGACCCCTTGGCGAATGCCCTTCTTCAACCACAATCTCCTGGTACCCTTGTCTTGGAGCTTGATTGGTTGTCAACCCGAACAAGGAAGGATGAGCCACTTATGCTATGCATTGCCGAGCTGATAGTAGCTTCCGACTGATTGAGGTTAAAATGTATGTCATTTTAATCATGCATGTAATAGTTCTAATTCCAGTGTAGAGTTACTCTGTTTACGTTTTAGATTTAAATATTTTCTGTACTGGAACTCTGTTTGATATCTATAATTGAAACTTGACCTGTTAAGGTGTGTTATTATTTATTAATGCATCTATAAGGCAATCACCTCCTGCAGCATGCTTATGAGCTCAGAGCTTGGTTCTTTAACTCCCTGTTATATTATAATCTAGTTGTATGGTGAATATAATCTTTCCTATTTGTTATTCTAAAGAGCTTTCCAACATGTAACACTAAAAAAGAACTTCTACATAGATGTAAGAATAGTGGGAAAACGCTTTGAGCACTAAACTGAAACAAATTAAGGAATTAATTCAAGAAAATTTCTGGCCATTATATCTTCTCACAATTCACAAATGTTATTGTCAACATGATAGGTATAGGTAGGAAAGTTATTTCTTTCCACCTAATTCTCCCACCTGTTAATCCTTCCCGTCCTTTTTTTCTATCTTCTGTAACCATAAAGTACTGTCTAACTTAAAAAAATGGTTCGACACCGTTCTTTTGATGCTTTAGACCTTATTTTGTTTGTTTGATGTGGTTTGACACCATTCTTTGATGACCTTATTTCTAATGCTCTACAGAAAAATTTACTTGTGGAATGTTTTTTATTTTCCTTTTATTTCACCAGTGATACCAAAGGGAAGTTCCATTTTAAAGCCAGTAGCTACAAAGAGAGGTTTAGGCCAATGCCATTTTGTTTGCCAGTATTATTTTTCAACGGCCCATGCTTTGGTAAGGTGCATATAATATTTAAATATTTGTATTTTTATATTATTATTAGGCATGAACTTTGGCGCATGGATATATTTGTTTATGTTATCCTCTTCACAAAGAGTCATTTAATAAGTAATTCTACCAGTTATCAATCACCTTCCTAAAATGTAAAGTCAGTCGATGCAGGGTTTTCCTCTTAGCGACCCTGCTCACACACATATTTCATTAAGAGGGAAAGTAGCTGCAGGTTTTTCATGAATCATTATTATGATTAGTTTCCTCGAGTCATGTGCATGGCATTTGGTCCTTACAAAAGATCAAATTCTGAACCACAAACACTCAGCATCTTATGCTTTTATGCGATCCTAGGCTCTGCGTATGATTCTGCAACTTGGGGTGAAGCCTTCTTGGTTTGAATGCAATAATAATGATAAAGCTGGGGACAGCTTTAAGGTAGCACCAGCATTTGGAGATCTTCGAGTTACATGATTGAGACAACACTCCCTCCCATTGGTGATGCTGTTGTGGCAGAATTGCTCCTTAAAGTGTTGGAACCATACAGAAAGGAGGGTATGTCAGCAACAACTTAATTTTTTCCCCCAGTAGATGATTTGGCATATTGACACTACTTTTTGTTGGGAAGGTTGCATCCTTGATGATGGAAGAGCCAGATTATATTCAGCTATAGTGAACAAGGGAGCTTGTGCAAGGTTTGCATTTGCTGCTGCGATTTTTGGTGATATCCAAGAAGCGCTTTTTTCTGGCTACAGCTGCCTCAAGCTCTTCGCCACTTCCTGGATAAATCAACAAGTAGATCAAGAGAGAAGATCTCGCAGTCAAGTTTGCATTCTGATTCTGAACAAGGCTCTACATTTAATCGGATAACTTCAAGAGAGAGATCTGCTTCTGGAAAGTTCACAAAAAATGCTGCGGTAATTGTTGAATCTAGTGCTGTACTTTAACACTTCATGAGTGCATGGTTTTAACTCCATATGAATACCTATTCTCTTGAATTTACAAGTTTAATCTTTGTGCAGAATTGTGGGCAATTAAGCTCCATGGCATTTAAGCAAGAGGAACTATGGTTCAATGCAAATGAAAGGATACCTTGGCATGACAAGCTCGATGGTGAAGACTTTTGCAAAAAAACGTATTCACAGTAAGAATCAATTATTTCAAACTTGTTCATCAGTAATATATATCTTGGTAATTACCTGTGCCACATGTTTATCATATTCTACAAACACAGGCTTGTGTCTCTTGGGAACTTAGAAGCTCTTGGTCTCACTGTTACTTTCAAACGCCCCTGAAGGATCAAATTTTTACCCAAATGCATTAAGAGCAGTTGTGCTGTCATCTGCAGTCTCACAATCTTTTGCATGAACTTGCAGTGAAGGTGAGCATCTTTAAGATAAACATTCTTCAATACAGTTTTTTTAGGGAATTTAGCTGTGGGACATTGCGGCGCGTATTTTGTTTGGAACACACCAGCAACGGCGCTTATTTGCCAGTACCATTAAAATTCATGGTCATTTGCTACAACACACCGCGCCTATTATTTTAATCATTTCTCAGTTTTTGAGGAGAGAGAAGGTGAGAGAAATGTCTTTTTGCCCCTCTTCTTCAACCTCCGTCCGTTTCGGATTATTTCTTTGGGACACACCGCCTCCATCAATTAAGTCGCTCGTTGATTGAAACCACATCGGTTCCGGGCCACTCGTCCGTGAGCATGGTCTAGCATGCGTGGGGAAGATGGAGGCCGCTATGCCGCTGTCGTGGGGCCAAAGCAAAGACTAGGAGCACGCGGACGAAGTGGCCGGTGGTGGGACGCGACGCGGCCAGCACGCGACGGAGCTCAAGGTCACGGGCGGTGAGAGGAGCATGCGCCGCCCCGTGGAGCTCATGGCCCCGCATCGATGTGCTACAATTGCTCGCCGGCGTAGGTGCCGAGGAGTGGACCGCTCGTCGCGGAGGATGTCGAGGAAGACCTGCAACGAGGTGGCGAGGGCACGGTGGCCGCCGCACCGGAGCCGCCGTCTTGACGCGCCGATTGGGGAGCAGCGCCCCGCGTAGGTGAAGGCCCCGCCCGCGCTTCTGTGTAGGCACCGATGGCGCGCTGCCAGCCAGCGGGGCTGGGGTCGGGTACTACCGCTCCGTCGGTACTATTCCTCGGCTTCGGGCGTACCAAGCCTACATGAGGTGTCGCCCGGGGCAGCCATCCTTTGGGAGAGCCTGCGGGGCTGCAGATCCTCACCGTGCCATGGGCACCCTCGCTGCTGAGCCTCACTTGAGCCTTCAACGACAAAGTGTGTCACGCAAATAATCAACGAATGGACAGAGGTTGAAGAAGAGGGCAAAGAAGAAATTTCTCTCACCTTCTCTCTCCACAAAACTGAGAAACGATTAAAATAATAGGCATGGTGTGTTGTGGCAAATGACCATGAATTTGTAATGGTACTGGCAAATAAGCGCCCGTTGCGGTGTGTTCCAAAGAAAATACGCGTTTCGAAAGGTCCCACAGCTAAATTCCCCTTTTTTTAGGACTACAGTGTATAACTCTGATAACTATTAGGGGGGCAAGCACATTAAAGGTCAATACTAAAAGGAATTTTGAATGTTTATTTATCTTTGTTAGAAAAGAAGGGCAGTTTGTATTCATGGCAATCAAATCTTTTGAATTTTGATATGGATCTATTCAAATTTAATGATATTTGCAACAAGCTAATAGCATAGGAATGATTGCTTTCAAATTTATTGATATTTGCAACAAGCTAATAGCATAGGAATGATTGCTAATTCTATTACATATTAATATATTTACTACTGCAGTAGGGGGTTCCTCTACTGTATTCCCCCCTAAAAAAGGAAATCAGTTTAAGTTACATATATTTCTCAAACACTCAGAATTGAACTGGAATAGATCTTAAAGCTCAAAGGGAATAGTAGAATGCATTATTCATTTCCCAATTGTAGGATGCAAACATTGCAGTTCCAGTTTTGTTCTTAATGGCAACATGCAAACACTAAGTGTTCTCTACAGTGTATCCATCAACATAAATTAAATGAGTACTAATATCAACGCTAGTCAGTTAGGATCTCATTTTTTGATAAATGCCATGGTGATAGCTGAGGGTGGTCTTTTCTAAGTAATGATCTTATGTAGGTTGTTGCAGCCAATATGGTTAGAACGACAAATCACTGTCTGGCACACATCTTCTCTGTGCTGTTGGAAGATATCAGGAAGCATGTTCACAGGTACTATTCTTATGTTTGGATTAATCAATCATGCTCTTTTCTTTTTTTCCTCTTGAACACGCAAGAGAGTCAAGCTCTTTTCTCTGTCCATTCTCCATATTTACTTATCAGGCACTCCCTCAGTCCCTAAATAAGTGTCGCTTACGCTTTCCGAGAAACAGCTTAAATTGAGTTTATATTAAAAAATATTAATAGCTATGATACATAATTAGTACTATTGGAAAGATATTTGAATCTAGTTTTTTTTTAGCAAAATTATTTGGAGACAGAAAATGTTGCACGTATTTTCTACAAATCGAAGTCAAACTTGTGGCACGCACACCAACGGCGACACTTATTTAGGGACGGAGGGAGTATGAAATAATGTACCATGCTGTTCCAATAATTATAGAATGTTAACAAATACAAATTACCTTTGCCTCCTCAGTATTAAATTTCTTGCCTTATATGAGCATATTCTTGCAGTTAATTAGTTTTCTAAGAGCTCTGGTTAAGGCTCTTTATATCACTGTCGACTTCCTCTTTCAATCGATGTATGCAATGGACGATCAACATGATATGTAGGTTATAAGCTAGTTACTCCCTCCGTTTCCAAATTGTAGTTCACTTTTGCTTTTTTCTAGATACATTTCTTTTTACTTGTATCTAGACATAGTGTATAACTAGGTGCATAGCAAAAAATCAATGTATCTAGAAAATCCAAAGTGAACTACAATTTGGAACGGAAGGAGTATTTGGTTACTTATGTAATGGCATGTGCCATATCATAGAACAGCAAAGTTGTACTACATCCGTTCCAAATTTTAAGCCGCTTTTGTTGGATTTAATTTATTTTCTTGAGATGGAAAAAGATCAAAATTGATTAAAGGATGCTAAACACTAGTGGATTCTTGAAACTTCTAGCAATGTCAAGTAAGAGTTGGAAAGATGCAAGTCAAAAGCAAATTGAGTTTAGCAAAAGGAAGAAGTAGTAAAATAGAAATTGACTATTAGCTAGCATTTTGTAACAATGAGCTGTATATGAATGTCGGTTACTGTAGCAATGGCGGCTACTGTAGCAAACCGACCCAATGTCCTATATAAGGACATGTTGAGCTCCTTTGTAAGCTAAGCTAGGAAGTTAGGAAATTAGATTGGAAAGGTGACTAGCTTCAGATAGCCTAGAGCTGTATGAATAGAAGCTAGTTAGGAACCTAGAAAGTGTTGTGCTAGCTTCAGATAGCCTCGAGCTGTATGTATATGTTTGAGAAGAAATAATAAAGCTATAGAGCTCATTGCCTCAAACTTTCAGCCAACATTAGACCTGGTTCAGTTCAACCCAGCGGCTGAACCTGAACCCAAGAAGTGCGGTGTGTGTGAGTTGAGGACAGAGACAGCTCCTGCTCTTCTTCTACCTGGATCAGGGAGGAGGGAGAGAGCAGCGGTGAGCAGGTTGCTCACCTTAGTTGCTGGTCCAGCGACTAACAGTTTTGGCGTTCTAAAACTATATGTCTAGAAAAGCTAAAACAACTTACAATTTGGAACGCCAGGAGCATTAAATTTTGTAAGTCCCTTCCTCTGGATTTGGAATTCCAAATGTTGCAACAAGCTCAGAGTCTTTTCATGGCTGCTCTTCATGGACAGATTGAATACAAGAAATATTTTGAAAAAAAAAGCAAAACATTGAAGGAAATAAATATCACTGTGTCCTCTGCAGCAACAACATTGAAGAAACTACTTTCCATCTTTTCTTCAGCTGCCCCTTTAGCCAAACTTGTTGGCAGCACCTTGGAATTAATGAGATTTCACAAGAGAATTTTTTGAGGTGATGCAGCGGGCTAAAACTCAATCTCAGAATCCTTTTTTTTCATGGAATTCATCATAATTGCGGCGTGACAAATTTAGAAACAGAGAAACAACTTCATCTTTAATAGGGGCCGGCCTTCTTTTATCTATTGGAAGAACTTCTGTGAGGAAGCTAGGCTTCAAGCTCATAGGTTCAATGATGTAAAAGCGTAGAGTTCCTTTTCCGTATAGTCCCCTCTAGCCTAGTTCTTCTGCCTCCCAGGGCCTCCTTATTGTGTAGCTCCTCCTTCACTTGCTTTGTCGCCTTTGTACAGTGTTGTTTCAATTTTTGGTTTTAATAATAAAATTCACAGTGGGGGGGCCCTGCTGTATATTTTGCTAAAAAAAGTACAAGCTATGTTTAATTTATTTGACTATGACACTCTGGTGCAGGAACTTCACTAAATCACTGCTATCGATATGTAAAACTGTGGTGGATAATTACAATTTTAATAATTATTAAGAAGACATCTAGTTGTGCCATCATCTCGAGATGTAGCATAAATGATGAACTAGACCTGAAAAAAAGATGATGGCTTTTAGCTTTGAAGATCAAATATGACCAAATTGCTTCCTCTTAGTTTGGTTGGCGAAAATATTCGTTAAATAGTAAGCCATTATTTTCACTATTTCAGTGATAACTGATAGCTGAGATTTAGAGGCAATAATAATCAATCCCTGTTTACAGAATGATTCCTTTTTTTTCCATTAATATGCCCTTCATAATTGTAGCATTTCGAAGGGTGTTTTGTTGTTATTGCAATATTTGGTTTCCTAAATTTTATTTGAACGCAATGTAAATTGAACTGAATATGGGTCCAACCTCATAACCTGTTGGTTCTGTTTCAGCTTCAAGATGCTGGGTGCTGGCATGATGCAGCTACATTGGCCGCAAGCCATTTGCATGGGTCTGACTATGCAAGGTATAATTCATCTATGCCAATTTATTATATCTGAAAGGATGAATATTGTGTTACCTAAGTACTTACAAAACCAACCTTGGTTACTTCTGTCTTTCAAGTTTCAACTTATCTAATCTATATGTTGCTTGGTCATGATTTTGATTTTGTGAATTTGACAGCTTAAGTGCATTCAAAAAAAAACAACCAAGCTTAAGGAATATGGAAGAGTAAATTAAAAAGCTGGTGGCATCAAAATTATGATCTAGTCATTAGTGTAGCTAACAACCTGATATTTTGTTGATATAATTTTTTCTTGGGCTAAACTGGGACCACAGACCAATGGGCCCACATCTTTTTTACAGAACTGGGTGAAGTCCAAATGTAGCTTTGCTATTTCTGAAGCCGGCCAGTAGTTAAGAACCTTTGTTTTGTAATTTGTACTAAAGGTGCTTGATTTGTGCAGGGTACTGCAGAGGTGGGCTGATTATGTTCTTCGTGGTGAGCATAATATGTGGAGGTAAAAAAAAAATGACCCTGAACAGCTAATAAGTAAGGAGATTCATTTTTTTCTCTTGGTGGTACTAACACAGTGGTTGCATCTTCTATAGAGGTCTTATCCTATATGTTGCTGCTGGAGCACTGGCAGAGGCTTTGGATACACTTCGCAAGAACCAGCGCCCAGATATCGCAGCCATGTTCTTGCTAGCCTGCCATGAGACCTACTCACAAATCTTATCAGAATCAGAGGCCGAGGACGACACCTCCGGGTTAGCACTGATGCAGGAGCAGACGGAGAAGCTCCGGTTCCCTTCCAAGAATGTGGCCGACGAGGACCTGATTGCAGTCAGTGAGGTCTTCGGGCAGTACCAGCAGAAACTGGTTCATTTCTGCATGGACGCCGAACCGACGGCTGATTGAACCTTGCACAGTTGCACACCCGTGATGTCACATGCCCTGTGGTCTGATGTGCTCGAGTAATTGTAATCCTCAGCGTCTACCTTTGGATTCTCCTCTTTTGAAGCTTTTTATCAACAGGTTGCAAGTTGCTTCCAAGTTTCTTCCAAGTTTTTTGTTGTCTGTTGGTACAAACACGAGATTAGGACTGCTGATGTGGCAGAATCTTGATAGGAGGCAAGAATAGGTATGCAAGTGCTGTATTGTACTAGGTGGCAATAGTTGGCACTGTTTATATAAGCATTTGTATTTTGTACAAAATATTTTTTTTTTGTGCGAAGACTGCAGCGAACTTCACTTGTGGCTGAGACGAGAATAGATGGTTTCTAGGCAACACCTGTACGCCGGAGTATTAGTTTTATCCAGAGATGGTTATATGTTTATCTGCAAATATGTTGCTTCAGGCCTTGGTACCATCGCTGTCATTGGATCAATCGTCCTTGCTGATCCGTGGAGACAATGTTTTGGAGGTTTGAAAGCTACGTTTTTGTCCCATTCAAGCCCTCCATGATTATGTATGATGGATAATGATTATTGATGATGGATAATTAGGAAACGTGAGATCCCTGTCGATGTAGGCCCCAATCGTCCAAAGGCCAAAACAAAACTGGCCATTACCATTATTATGGGTGATGATAATTGTGGGACACAGATATTCCTGACTAATTCAATCATCCTAACCCGACCTCTAACAAAGCGCTAAAAGGAGGGAGTACTGCTAGCTAGTGGGACGCCACCCATGACAAAAGCCGAGACCCGACGGGCGCCAACTCGCGTGGGACGCTAAGATCCAGTGGATCGAGCTCGAAGCTCGCCCCGAGGAAAGTTCTCGCCGGACGAGCTCCCCGGGAGCGCTGGGATGTGACGAGCCTCGCCTCGACGATCGAGCCCTTTTCCGTCTCGAACGCAGCTCCCCGAGCATCAAATCCAAAGACGATCGGGAGAATCCCGGACGCGATGATTAGGATCCAAAGATCACAGCCTACGCTGCACGGCCGCAGCTCTACGCACTCGAGATTTCGCTCGCCGCGAGAGATCGCCGACGCAGACGCGCTGCATGGAGCCGCCGATCACGCCAAGTGACGACAAGCACAAGAGACAACCACTACGCGACAAGAATGACCTCGACGGACGACGGTCAAGCCTACTAGTCGAGCCTCCTGGCCACACATTTTCCTCGCGGCCCTGGGCACGAGCATTTAAGGCGCGGTGGCGGCGTTCTCATGATCTCGCCCGCAGGTACCGCGCGTGCCTGACGGGCGGTACAACAAGGAAGTACGGCGGCGGCAGGACGAGCTCATTGTCCCTCTACACCGACCGACGAGCCCTCGGAGCTTGTCACCCGTACGCATTTACGATCGGGATACCCGGAGCGCCTCTATTCTACTCTACGGCGACCGGCTGAGCGTGCCCGGAAGTAGGGCGGTGGAAGGCGCGCGCACGCCGGACAGCCCGGCGTGCCCGACATTGCAGGGGAACTCTCCTTCACCCCCCAACAAACTTGTATTTCCTCTCTATCTCTAAAGCCCTCCGACCGGGTGACCCCGTGAGCCTCCCTTGCGACTATAAAAGGGAGGGCTCGCCACGAGAGGGCCTCTCCTGCACACACAAAACACGCACACACATCGCTCGATTCCACTCATCACACAGAGACTTGGGAGCTCATCTCCCTCTCTCGCCAGCTTGTATTCGCCCCGATACGAGCACTTTGAGCTCTGATAGTGCCACACACTGGACTAGGGTGCCCGGTAGCCCCGAACCAGTATAAACCACCGTGTCATTGTTCTTGAGCTAGCCATCGCTGCACACACTAGCCAAGTCGAGCACTCAGTGACCGTGGTATACGACTAATGAGCAGTTGGCGCCGTAGCCTGGTGACGCTCAACCAGTGACGTTCATCACTTCGATGGCCCCTTCACCACCGTTCCGGCGTCCGGCGCACCGGGATGCGCCGACTCCTCGGACTTCAATCGCACCATCTCCGGAGGGCTCATTCCGTCGGAGCCACCTTCCTCGGATGGTGCAGGACGAGATGACGCCCGCCCGTCCGCGACGCCACGACGCCGCGCTGGTGCGCGCTCCGACCGGGATCCGACTTCCGGTCCGCTAAGCCCCATACGAGCGGCGGCCGACCACTTCTTCGCCGCCATTGCGGACTCGCCTCCCGCACATCCTCGCACTGAGCCGACTCAGAGCTCTTCCGCGACGCCACCTTCTCCACCGCCAACGCTGCCCTCCCGCAAGACGCCGTAGAGCCGCTCTCCCCGACGAAGTTCCTTGCGGCTCACGACGGGATGTACCCGCAGGGACAGCTCTTCTTGCCCGGGAGGCACGGCACCGAGCCTCGGAGCGACCGGTCTCGAGACCGCGCTGGGCAGCTTGAGCTCGCAGGGGTCGACTCCCCCACGCGAGTGCTACATGTGCCGTGACGCCGGATGGCGCCAGGCGCAGCCTACCACAAAGAAGGGAGGAGTCCTCCCAACACACCCCCGAAGACACTCGGGGTCGAGGCTCGACGGCCGCTTCAACGGCGCCCTCCCAAGCGGGTGCACGAGCGCCCGACAAGCTCGAAGAGGCCGAGCGTGAGATCACGCAGAACGCGACGCCCTCCTCAAGGGAGGTGGGAGGTCGC
>JADLZK010004941.1:0-156672 GCA_015847255.1 Hyparrhenia diplandra | reverse complement strand
AAATGATTTTAAAGTAGAAAAGCTAGAGGGTACTCCTCCGTCCCTATTTATTTGATCGTAGCCGGTTTTTCGTCTTGTCACAAAGCTTGGCCCGATTTATACAAAATACGTGCAATATTTATATTTTCAAATAAATTTATTAAAAAAACTGTACGAAAAAGATCTTTCCGGTTTATACTAATTATTTAACATAAATATTTATATATTTTAATATATAATTGCCGGGCGATAGTTTACTGGGAATCTAATAAAAACATTTGGGACGAGAGGAAAAAGTGTGTCAGAGAGAGGAAATCTTGAGAAGCGTGCGAGCTAGCGCTTCTTGTCTCGCTAGCGCTGTGCGTTCGTTTCATTTGATTGGCTGCCAGTCCTCCTCGCTAGCGAGATGAAGGCCCGTTGGGGACGCCCCTAATATTCATTTCCTTTTAATGTCTTTATTAATACACAGACCTTCTTTTTCTTGCTTTTACAAATGGTTTCCCCATTTGACAAGATAGACGGATGGTTTCTACCGCTTGCAAGTTACCTGTAGCACACTTAAAGCCCAGGTATCATCTCGGGCACATATATCAACAATTCCATGTTTCTATCACTTTCGCATCGATCGTCTGGGACTCCATTTTGCCGGACTAAGGTCGAGCGGAGAGGTCGTGTCGGACTGTGTGCCGGACGCCGACGAGGTGGTCAACTGTCACCCATTGCGGCACGTTCCACGCCGGGCGGTATCAAATATGCCATCGTCCACGCGCCAGAACGAAATCGCAAAAAACGGCCTTCCAGCGGCGCCGTAAACGAAAGTGTAACCAAAATCGAAAAAAACGAGCTCATGCAGCCCATGCAAAAAGCAAAAAACAACGTCGAATGGAGAATCGAACCAGGGACCTCGACCAGCTGATTAAGGAAACGTTGGTGCTACAATCCACCGTCTCATATTTATTATGGAAAAGTATCCCCCCAATAACCCTCATGAAGTCCTAAACGTCTTCTATTTCAGAATGGAGGGAGTATCATTTTTAAGGCAGTAAAGTGTCATTGGCATATTGCAAAATAGAAATGCCAATGACTTCAGGAATTAGATTATTATTACTCCGTTCATAATATATTACTACCCTCATGAAGAAAGATTGAGGATTTTTAATAAACTTGTCAGTAAAAAGGTTGGGGCTGAAATTTTTAATTATATCAGCATTTTTTGAATTATATCAGCATTAACCATTTTAGAAAAGAGTGACGATTTTGCTTACATATAACAAAACATTATGGAGGTCTTCAATAAATTGCCAATGACCACCTTAATGATGTTCCAGCGGGCATAATAAAACTCAATAGGAACGATGTCAGACAACATTTTAATCTCATTTTCAGAAAGATGTTTGCATAGGATATCATTGTCATTTTAATCAATTCCTAGAACCACACCGCAGACTAGGATCATTAGGAAAAAAAACATTTCAAGGGGCTGGACCAAACAAATCCTTGTAATAATTAGTAGCATACTGCAACAGGTTACTGTCACCCTCTATGATATTTTCCCCATCATGACGGTTGAAAATTGTAATAGTATTCTTTTCTATACCATTTGGAAATTCATGAAACTATTCTGTGCTATCGTCCCATTTGAGAATCCATATTTCATCAGATCTCTTTACCCAGTATAGTTCTCCATTTTCCAGTATATTCAACAGTTCAGCTTGTTTAGCACACCTTCTTCCTCTATAAGTTCTAAGGCCATAATATCAGAGTAAGTTTCGCTTTCTGTTTCCTAATTCCAACCTGCCGATTAAAAACCCCACCCTTAGAATACTGCTTAAAGAGCTTCAATTTCTATTGGATCTTGTCCAAAACAGATTTAGCATAACATGGTTTTTTGTCCAACTATTTTCCTCTGGGGGTAAAAAAATACAGCATGTTGAGGCAAGCTCAAAACACAAGTAAAGATGTTTAGGGGCTGCTTGGTTGTAGTAATTAAAATCAGGGGATTGTGGTCAGAATTGCCCTTGGCATATAGCATATATAGCACATCACTCTAGGCTAGCCTCTTAGTCATCAGGATTCTATCTAGCTTTTCAAGGGTAGGAAACCTTGATTATTGGAGCAAGTATATTTACCACGTGACATCCTGGTCTCAATGAGCTCATTGTTTGAAATTATGGCATTAAAAAGATGATAATATCTGTACAAGCAGCATCATAAGGCATAAGGTGATGTACTGAAGAGCAGAATTGGTAAAGGGTCCACTGGAGGGAAATAGAGATAGAAACCAAATATTCCTAGAATACTTCGCTTTATAAAACTTGGAAAAACAACAGCAAGTCAATGTGAGCCCCATCAGTGACAAAAGCATAACTGTAACATGCCAACTCACTAAAAATTGTGTTAGTAATAGCTGAACATAGTGGAATGATATGTTTCCTATCTACAGTATCCAAAAAATAACCTATTCCAAGAAACAGAATGACGATCCTTCAAAACAGTCATGTCTGTCAACAACTTATAATTGTTATCATTCAGAGCCCACATCAACACCCTTCTTTGATAAGAATTCCTTTGCCTCCACAATATCCTGCATAACACAATCCCAGACAAGTAAGAATAAACCAAGGTATCCTCATAAGGCCGAAAAAAGAATATCATTTGGCATTTTGTCATGATCTGTATGAAGATCCATGGGATGTACTGCAAAGACAGCTCAAGAAGTTTCCGAGGTTCCTCAGTTTAGCTACAGAGAGACTAAGTAAAGAAACTGAGTCCCTTGAACTAAAATAGCTAACCTGTTGCAGTAGTACAGCTTCTAGAGGACAAGTTGGGAAGAACATAAGTCCAAATCCAACCATAAAAAGGCCGTAGCATCCAAGAGCCACTACCAAGTAGATGGGAAGCTGAAACAGGAACAACCAAATTTAAACAAACTACTAATCGACCAGCACTACTTTTTTAAAAGATATTTACTAGCAAAAAACAGTGACACTGACCAGCCAAGTATAACTTCGAGGAACAGTTGAGGATTCAAGCAGAGCAATCCAGATGGCTGAGATTGCTACCAGTATTGCAGCAATTTTGAATATGTGCTTCATTTGGGGATGAGATGCTTTCCTGTCACATAAAAGAAAAAAAAAAAAGAAGGATGACAAACAGAAGATAGCTGATACGATTATTTTTCTAACATACAAGTTACACAGCTTAATTGTGGGCAATGTTCCTGGTGCTGCTGCTGGTGGGTTACTTGCACACGGTGCTCTAGATTGATTTAAGTTGGGCAAAATGTATAGGGCTCATTTTTATCCTCCCTAGGGAAAGTAAGTAAACAACACAATTCTCTCCAAACCATTTGAGAAAAGCCCCATAAAGCTTCCTTTGAGAAGCATCCACACTGAAGGAAGGGAAGGGAACCATGAATGCTAGCACCTAGAGCATTAAAGTTGTGATCCAGGTGACTAACGAATAGTTACAATACATGGGTGATGATCCTATGCACCTTTTCTTTGAGCAGAAGCTAAACATGTGGATTATTGTGGGAGCCTTCATAATTTCATGAACAGATCTAGGTCACTCAGCAGCATCAAGCCATCAACAGAAGATTTGTGTTTTTTTTATGTCAATATGGGACCGAACAGAGGGACGTTTATCATAAACTCGACTCTGGATCTGTGCTTTGCAAAATTCAACGGTAAATAGAGAATTTCAGAGATGAACAGTGCAGCATCAAATAGCCAAATAGATTTAAGTTCGAGTTTGGGAGCTCAGTTTCGCAAAACAGCCAGGGAATATAAGCGTTGGGAATACCTGGTGGGTGAACGTCGCTGGCGAAGACCCTAACGAAGGCCTCGGCACGACGGCACGGCGTAGGGCGGCGGCGGCGGTAGCCCACCCAGTCGTCGGGCGTCGTCGGCTCGTCGCAGAGAAAAGGGTAGAGAGAGAGAGAAAGCCAACGCTGGAGACTGGAGCGGGGTGATGACTCATTCGGCCCAGGCGGAACGCATTGCATTGGGCCTCCTGGGTGCTTTTGCAATATTATTTCATTCTTCTTCTTTTGCAATATTCTTCTTCTTTTATCAAACTTTCATAATGTCAGTGAAAACTCTGGTTTCAAATAATTGAAACAAATAATATTTTTTGGTGCATCCAATACGGTACGAAATGCTCTACAAGAAAGGAAAAGTACGCTGCTGGGTGGTATGGTTTTTTTTTTTTTTTTTGAGAATTAACAAATAAAATACACTTCCCCTTTTAACACACGTAAAACCCTACCCCTATAAGGACCTTTATCCAATCACCATAGTCGCGCCGTCGTCGAAATGGTCCACAAGAAACGCCGAGAAATCCCGAAAATAAAATCGATGCGAAGGGACCTGCTGGGTGGTATGGTTACCATTGGACTCCAAGCCTCCTTTATGTTTACGAATTTATTTATTTAGGGAAAAACGTCAGAAGATGCAGTTCTTTCATCTTCCTTCCTTCCTTCCTTCTTCCTTCGTGCTGAAGAGCTGATCACGCGCCGTAAACAATTTGGTGCTATGAATCCTAGCCCTCGGATAAAACTCGTCCATCTGATCAATCCGATTCAACACCCCTCGTGATCATACGTCAGAGACAATCATATAGAAGTACTCATCATGCTTACAATTCGCAGGTCTCCGAATATCAGCCCGTCATCACTACTACTCCATCGGTAAAAGAAAATGCATGTTCCAACAAAAACTATCAAAAATGAATCTTCCCAAACTGATTTAAACACGACAAACAGAAAATATATGGCTTGGAAGCTAACATTTCAAAAATCTTTGCTTCCAAAATTTTAGCCTCTAATACAAAGCGGCAGCATAGGTTCGGAGGTAGCAGGTCGATATCTTCTCAAGAAGATCAACTTTTGAGCGCAGCAGTTCCATGGCGCCTTTCCTTCTTGACACGAGATTGGTCCGGATCGAATCCACCTTCCTCTGCACCATAGACAGCCCATGAGGGCGTCATGGCCATGTAATCTCGGCTCTTGAAAGGCTTTCCAGATGTCACCTGTATTGGCAAATGAATACTAAGTCAGAGAGGGGATTATGTGCTTCGCTGTGCTATGATCTAGTTGTTCAGGTTCAGGAAGCTCACCAGTTCATGGAAACGATCATAATCTATCCAGGTATGCCATTTACCGTTGATCTTGAACTTATCTACCTTTGCAAGTAGGACACAGCACGAATGAGCATGCTCACACGCTACTTCGTATACACCACCGCTTTTTGATGCCAAAACCTCGGAGAATTCCTTTACATCAGAGTGCCAAGGTACATTTTCCATTGTCAACTTTGAAGTCGCTGACCTGTATGCATCATCATAACCATGTAACATGAGCAAACTAGCAAACAAAAAGGCCAAGTCATAATCTGCATACAAGAATATAAAATAGCACTTACGAGCCACAGTATGTCACACCCTTGATTTCAATGAAATCAGGCTGGCCAAGATCTAGCAGTTTCGCATATGCATCTATCTCTTCCGCATTCCAACCTTTAACCAGTGTAAGTCGGTAAACCGTTCTTTGATCTTTTTCATGCAGTGACTTGAGTGAATCCTAGTGACATGCCAAAGCAGACGACAAACAGAAATACAGTTAGTATTGGGAGATCTCACAGTGACGGGGAACATTTGAAATTTTCTAGATATATACCAGGAAACGCTCCCAGAAGTCTGCAAATAGTGGCCTATCAACAGCTTTCAAGCTCTCCTTTGTAGCTGCATCCACACTGACATACAGCTGCAAATATATTGATAATCTGATATTGTCAGTATTCTTTAGAAGTTGTTGCACTTTGAAACACAAAGATCTAGTACTTAGATCAGTCATTCAGTCAATTGAGCATATGACCTGAGTGATTGGTTTCAATGCTTTGATCTTTTCAGGAAATTGGGCATTTGTAACCAGAAATGTAGAAATGTGTCTTCGGTGTAGCTCATCCACAAGAGCATTTATCTCAGGGTACATTATTGGTTCACCAACCAGAGATAACGCACAATGTCTAGGTGACAGACCCTCTTGAAGTTTTTCTGGCTTTACTCCTGAAAATGGAAGCAGCAGCATTCTTAGGTATAAACACTGTAGTGTGATGAACAGTATCCATGTCAAAAACAGCAATGCCTAGGTTGGTTGATGTAAAACATAAGCATTGCCAAGCTAAAATAGTAATATAGTAATAATAAAAGGCTGCAAATTATGATTCCTATAATCTCATGTAGGCCTGTAAGCTACTTCCTGTTAATGCAAGAAAAAAGTACAGGGACTTGGAATAATCATGGTCCAACATGCCCTGGACTTAATACGCAGTGTATTGCTCAAGCGATCACTCATGAGTCATGTATTAACACATATAGGAGAATGTATGCACCTGGCACGCCTTTCATTTGCTTAACCATCTTAGTATGCTGGTCAATTGCAGCATTCACAATGTCAAGAGGATCATCCATCTTCCATTTCCAACTCTTTCCAACAGGATTTGTGTGATGTCTCCAACAAAATACACATTTATTTGCACAAGCCAAACTTGGAGTTGCTTCCATGCATCTGCCAAATGACCATATAAACAGAAAGCAACAGTCAAGGCTGCCAACCATGTAGCATCATATTTTTTTGTTGCAAATACAATACCTAAGCAAGAAATATTTAAGAACTGAAATTAATAATAGGACTAATTGCAAAGTGGACCCATCCAATTTACTAGCACTGTTGCATAATCAAAACTGCAAAAGGTTTCACCTGTGACTCTCTATGCCATAAAATGAGTGTTTATAACACCCTCCACGGCCTCGCAGCTGCGACTTAGTCCACCTACAAATCTTCACTCCACTATGAGAACCAATAATTTTGTAACCCTGCCACACGCACAGAGAGGATGGATTAGTACACTACACAAAATATAGTAAAAGTGTAACAGACACACAAAAAATAAAATAAGTACAGTAGAAGCATACATCAGCTGAAGTTAATAATTAAACTATTTAACATTCATCAAAGTATGCCTCCCGCACCATGTAAGGAAAACAACAATTGTACAGAAGCAACCACAGTATTCACGGACAAGAGCCTGGCATCACTATGAACTATCCTAAGCTTTAATCAGAAGCATCGAAATAATGTCAATTACCTGATTTTCCAAAAAATCATTATAGTAAGATAGTTGGATGGAACTCCTAAAGGGAACTATGGTTGTTATTAACAACTTTCATCAATCCTTAAACTTGCTAAAACCAAAATTACTCCCGTCCCTAAATTCTACATGATCTGTCCCAGGAACAATACTGCATATAGATTAATGAAAAACTGTGCAATATGCCAGGAGTCTTCTGATGTACGCTGGAGATTTCAACTTTCAAGTACACTATACAGCTCCTGCAGTCCAAATACAAATGTTCAATACAGACCAGAGCATAATAAAATGTAAGAAATGCTCACTTGTTTCTCCAAGCTCGTCCTGATGATTGGTGTGACCATGTCTTTTACACCGTTCTGCGCTCCATTAGCCGGAACACTCCCCAAATTCCCATTCTTCCTCCTTGCTGGTGCTTTCCCAGCAATATCTTCCATGTCAATCTCCCTATCCACCATCTCCTCCTCATCGTCATCATCCCAATCCTCCTCATCCAACTCCAACTCATCAAGCCCATTGCTATTGTCATTAGCCCCATAACCAACCTCCTCGCCCTTCAGCACCCTCAGCACCCTCCTACTCCACTCCTCGAACACCGCTTCGAGGTCCCCGCCATCCATGTCACCCTCCCCGAGAGGGACCACTTCAACGGCGCCGAGCGCGCGCAACCACCGCGAGAAGCTCCGCGCGGCGGCGTTGAAGGTCTCCCCATAGGCCCGGGACCCAACCCCGAAGACGGCGAAGCGGAGACCGGAGAGGAGGAGCGCCCCCGCGCGGAAGTCAGCGGCGGACTCCTCAAGCCAGCGCGAAAGAAAGGCCGCAGAAGGAGGCGGCGCGCCGCCGTCGTGAGTGGGGATGACGAGCAGGAGGAGCGGCACGGAGGGAAGGTCGTCGGGGTCGAAGGTGGCAGCGTCGGTGGCGCGGACGGGGAAGCCAGCATCGGCTGTCAATCGGGCGGAGAGACGCTCAGCGAGGGTTTTGGACGTGCCGGTGGCAGAGGCGTAGAGAAGGGTAGGAGTGGCAGTGCGAGCGGGGGCCGGGGAGGGTTTGCGGCGGAGGCGGAGGGATTTGTAGAGGAAGAAGAGGGAGGAAGAGGAGAGGAGCACGAGGAGGGCGAGGTGGGAGGTGGTGGAGGCGGTGGACGCCGCCGGGAAGGGAGGCATCGCGGCGGCGGTGCGTGCGAGGTCGACCGGTTCGGGCCTTTGGGTTTTCGGGGTTTTGGAGCTTAGAAGTTTAGCTTTGGGCCTTGGTAGGCTGCTGGGCCGCTTCCATGCTCATCTTCAAAGAAACACTGAAACTTAACGCCAGACCCCCTCAAAAAAAAAAAAAAAATCAAGTTTAGCTTTGGTACAGAAGCATGATTTACTCGATTGTATCACCGTAATAAGGTGATATACAGTATCCTCTCAAAGAAACAAAATTCAAGTTTTGGGTGTTTTGATTGTGCCCGGAACTCGATTGTACTTATGGTACAGAAGCATGATTTACTCTGACCACTGAACGTTTGTGTTCAACCCCATTGCTCATGGTACCGTGATGTGATGATGGACGTGTAAACCTTCTAACTTCTTCTTAAGGAAACATGTGTTATGCACGTTCTCCAAAAACACTGACCATTGAAGATCACCATGCATCTAAATGATTATGTCATGCACATTCCTATTTTTGAAGGTTCTGTGGTACAATACTTGGTACAAATTTAAGATCAGAAGTGTCGAACGCCCCCAAATGAGAGAGCAAAATACACATTGCAAACTCGTTTGCTGTTTGCTCACAATTTACAATGAGAAAGTTCATGTGTTGAATCTTTACATATTGTTGCAACTTACAACACCACCAAGCAGTTAATTCTGTGGCAATCTTTACAACTTGTTACATTTTCAAACAACAAGAAGCAATCTCGTATCTCGTACAACCCTGTTTATGGAATCCAAGAGTCTTTTTCTCTGAATCTTGAGCTGGTCGTATTGGATGCTGCTTCAAAAGAATTGATCAATGTAACTCAACCACAACCAACCATCGAACTGGGCTTAAACTACCCGACAGAGATGTGGTGAGAATATTGTGATGAGTACGAATGAAGAAATATTGTACATTTGTACACCTACCCCAGATTCACAAAATGTTGGTATCACAAACCAGGGGAAATCGACATCAGTATAGTGCAAAAAATTGGTATGCTGGAGCCTTGTGATTCTGAGGTAGCTTATGGACGCCATGTTGTTTTCTTTACAGACATGATACCCTCCTTGTCCTTTCTGAAGGTCATGACAATTTCCCAATGCAGTGATTTTAAGATTGTCTCCAATGGGTCAAGGATCTCGAGTTTATCACGGATAATAGCCCAACCTCCAGGCCTCAAAATCCGGTCCATCTCGACAACAATTGAGACAGGTTGCTTACATCTACAACACAAGAAAGGGCATATCAAGAGTCGCACTTGATTATAGTACAATGGACTTTTTTTTTTCTTCTAGTAACAGAAATAAACCTCGTCCTCAGATGTGACTTAGTTGGGTACTAAACAATTTATTGTAAAGTACTAGATGTTGTGATACAAGAAAAACATGCGACTCAGAAACATCAATAATACCAGAACAAGACAATGAATTCCCTATTTTGAGTGTGAAACTACACCAAATTATATGAAATCAGAGCAAGGTTAGTCTTTTCGATGCCATACCTGATCTTCAGGCGTGAGAATAAATGGTCAGCATGTAAAAGATCATAGGACCTTGGATATGTACTAAATGGTTCACACCAATCATGATACACACCGATCAGGCCACGCTCATAGATTATAGGTAGGGTGTCTGCAGCATGCACAGGAACAACATTCATGACCCAAACCTTTTTAGATGCCAGTGCAGCTGCAAATCTGCAAGAAAAAAATCATCAGCTGTTTCAATACATTTATTTTCACATTTCAAAAAAATGTATTATGAAGTACAAATGTACAAAGCAGGTTTTTACAGAGAAATCTTATTTAGTATTCAGAATTAGAAAAGGAGATTTATTATACCCTCCAAATACAGCCCTCATATCCATTATGTTACGGATATTTGACCAGTCAATGCCCAATCCATCCAGATAAGATTTCTCAACAACAGCCTTCCAATGGTTATGATCAGAAGCCACCCTTGTTTGTGTGTCCCCAAGCCACTCAGGAAACTCTCGAGCCTCTTGGGCCACCCTCAGGCCAGTCACTGCCTCTTTCTTCGATGCCAACAGGTGCTTTGTGTAGGCAATGTTTGATATGAGTATACCTAAAAAGGCAAGGTCAACTTATTGGTGTATGAACCTAAAGTGAATTTATCTGGGAAAATGTTGGAGTAATCCAAGACCCAGCATAGTGATGTGGCCCAAGTATACATGATCCAACTCACCATGCACTAGCTTTGTTCTGCTCTTCCTTGCAAAATGGAGGATCTTTTTTTGCTCTCAGATCATATACCTCATTTGAGGCTGGTCGCTGAAATATCTTCACTCCAGCCTCACTGACATCATCACTATTGTAAGCAATTGCATTCCAACAAAGCGCAGTCATTGAAGCTGATATTCCTGAAAAGGAAAAAAAAAAAAAACAGAAATAGGGAACATGAATAGGCATAAAGAAACAACCAGTTGAGAAGGGTTTTTTAGATGCGGTTTATAATTCAGAACAGCACAAGAACTTATGTGTGTCCCCAAGCACTTACTATAATTTACAATGGCGTAAATACTTATGTTATTCTATCATACCTTCTTCACTCTCCAGGTCAGCGCTTTTGCTTGATATGATGAAGTATCCTCCTGGACGAAGAATTCTATTTATCTCTAGGAGAAGTTTTCCACCTAAACCATAGACACAATGTCGTTCAACATGCAAGTAGATATTTGAATTATGATATAAAGAAAGGAATGAAGCAACACATATGTACCATTAGAATGCCATGGTATATTGCAATCACCACAGTGAATAGCATCAAATGCACCACTAGGGAAGGGTAATCTTCGCGATCCCAGACTGCCAACTGTTGCTGGGATGCCACGTTCAAGGGCAACTTGCGCAAGGTCTGTTTGGTCATTCGTAAGGCCTAAAGATAGCGTTATCACATCTTTCTCGAGTAGAGCAATATCAAAGCCAGCGCTTTTGCATCCGACATCCAATATTATGCGTATATTTTTACCCCAGTCAATGTCAGGAGCCATCTGAATGACAAACAAAGTAATGTGCACATTGTGTAATGCTAGTATAATATGTATGAATGATTACTGAAACTAAACACATGTGCAGCTCAAAGTACAAATAATATTCAATCCAAAAGTTCATTGAGCACTGAGTGCAGTATGACTTTGCTCAAGATGGTGCCGTTTTATAGCAATCACCATCCAGGAATCAGCACGTATCAATGGAGAAACATTATGAGAGAATTAGCCATCAATCACATACCACATGGCAAGTGACATGGGCAATCCAAGAAGAGCATTAACTATGTTCAGTTGTGCTACTATATTTTTATATGTTCTCGTTTCTATCCTCATACCTTCAGTAAAGATAGTACAACTTAATTACGCAATCCAGCAGACAATGTGCACAAACTATTTAAATTAAATGCTCTTTAACTCTTTTACAGGTAGCTCATGTCTGATCCAAATGTGAATATTTGACAATTACCTCATCAATTGATTCAACATAATGTCTTGCGCCACCTTTTAACTCCCATTCGTTTGGTGGGAACATCAAGTACTCGCCACTGTGGTTCAGCCAGCTGTGGCCCTTAACATAATTTGACAGCCTAGGATGCCCAACGTTCCCATACCCAACCTTCAAGAATCACCATTCACCACAAGAACAATCAGCAATAAATCAAATCAAATTTATTCATGTCCGATTATGATCAACTCATTTTCTTATAAAAACATGAATGAATTACCGTAAACTCCTGACCTTGTCCTTCCTCTCGGGCCATGGAGCAGGCTGTTTATACTCCTTGGGCAGTGACACCAAACACGTCACAGGAGACCTTGGGCAGCTGCGCTCATGGTGCCTCTGGCTCCCATCCCCATCGAAATCCACACAAGGGATATAGTGGTAGCCGCTCTTGGCGCCGCAAAGCTTCCAGTGGTAATGCGCACCCGGGCTGAACAAAGGCGGGAGCTTCCTCTTCTTGCTTGGAGCCTTCCTCTTCGCCGCCTCAGGATCATCCTCCTCGCCGTCACCCTCACTGGGCTCGTCTTCCAATTCCAGCTGCGGCGGCCTGTCCTCGTCCTCCTCCGCAGGGGCCTTCCCCGAATTGTCCCCGCCCTGCTCGGGCATGGGCAGCTCCGCTTCCTGTTCCGGCTCCATCTCCATGTCTGGCTCCTGTTCCTGCTCCTGCTCCGGTTCCTTCTCCTTCGGCTCTGGGTCGGTTACCGGAGCCGGCTCGGAGTGATCGGCCTTTGCAGCGGCGGCATCCTGCGAGGCGGTGGCATTGGAGCGGTGGGGATGGGAATGGGATCCAGACGGAGCAGGATGGCGCTTCTTGTGGCTGTGCGGGACGGGACGGGGCTTCCGGTGAGCGTGCCCGGCGGAGGCGGTGCGATTGTGGGAGGCAGCTGGCGGTGCGGCGACTTCGACTGCGAAGGAGGAGCGCTCGGTAGAGATCTGCTGGGAGGAGGACGTCGGGGAGACTGAGGTCCAGATGATGGCGAAGGCGAGGCCAAGCGCGATGGCGATGCCGACCTTGGCGCCGAAGCCCAGCGCCGGGCGGCGGCGCCAGCAGCCCAGGAGGCCGGAAGAGGGGCGGCCGGGCGGACCGCGGGCCACCGTCATGCGGCGGCGGGCAGTGGGCCGGTGGGTTGGTGGGGCGAGGCTGTCGGTGCGAGTGGTTGGCGTGGACTCTGGAGGCGGAGGCGCAGCCGTGGAGTGGAGGCTGGGAGAAGAGAAGCAGCAGAGCAGAGCAGAGCGTGGCAGCGGCAGTTGGGATGGGAATGGGGACTGCGGACCGGACCAGAACAAGCCTGTTTTTTCAATGTTTTTCACCAGCCTCCATTTCCTGTGTTTTTAAATTAAATAAAAATTATTTATATAGAATTCCCTTGTAAAAAACCTGGAGTGTGTTCTAAAAATATGAAATACTTCCTCTATTCTAAATTATAAGTCATCTTGACCTTTTTAGGATAGTAATTTTTATTATACAATTGGATATACATCATATGTAGATATAATTATATATATGGTAGTTAAACAAAAGCAAAAACAACTTATGATTAGGAATGGGAGGGAGGGAGTAGAACACAATGGACATGGACAAAATAATTTCTTTTTTTAAAACTTGGAAAATGATATTTTATCAAAAATAAGGACATGATTTATGTGTACATTACACTGCAATAATTTAATCAGAAATTTTATCACAATAGGTGAATTCACCTATACAGAAAAAAAACTACTTTACCAATCACTACTTGCTCACCAATAAGCTCGTTGCGTGACACCTTTTTTTTTTTTTTTTTTTTAATGCGCTTCAACGCACCAATAACGCTCACAACACGCACGCACACTCACCCTATGAACACAGCGTCACGCTAAACCCTACCCCCGATGAGTACCTCCGAAGAACTGGGCAGCCGGCAGATCTGGAGCTTCTCAAAGTCATCATAGGTGCCTCGTTGTCGTATGCCTTGGAACGTCGCTACCACTTAATGCATAACGCAAAATAAATCACGGGAAAATCCGCAAAAAGGTCTTAAGGTCTAGGCAAAGGTGTCATGCATGGTTGCATGACACCTTTGCCTAGACCTTTAGTTTCCACCGAGTAATACCTTTTTTTTTTAATTTAAAATAAATTAATTATGAATTGCTAGTGATTTTAAAAATAAACCAATTATAAATACCTATATATTTTCCTGGTTTAAAATAAACATATAAGGCAACAATTAGAGAACATTTTTAAAATTGGTACTAGTATCATATTTTGTTGATTTAATTAAATAAATTATTTATGATTTTTTAGATGGTAAAACAGATTTTTACTATTTTTACAAGTAGAAAGGACCTTTAAAAGCAACACGAGGACCAGATTTGTCCGATTTGATAATTAGAGGGTGTTTGTTATACGTTTCATAATTTAAGGTTGAAAACGATAGACTAGTGCTTATATAAGTTTGAGGGTGAAAATGTACTTTGCCCTATTCCAAATTATATAAAGGCATCGGTTCTACCTGAACCAAACAGACTGTAAATTACATTAATTTGTAGATAAACTAAACAAAAGTTGAATCACTGCATCATATGATGGCTCAATTTAGTAAAATTGAAACATTTTGGGCGTGCTTGGTTCTTTAGTCACCTCCAAAAGTTTATTCACCTTTAGTCACCCTTTGAGGACTAAAGGAGACTAAACAACTTTAGTCATTTTAGTCATGATGTTTGACGTTTTAGGGACTAAAAAGTAACTAAATTTTATTTAGTCAGTAAACTGCAAGGACCCTAAACCACTCATCTATGTAATGTGATTAAATCAGTTTCTCGCTTGCAAAATCACTTAGGCTTGGTGCACGCGGGAAGTAGCCGCCACAGGATGGAATCAGTTTGTTGCAATGTCGCTAGTTTTGCTCTGTGTTTCTGTTTGGTTGAGTAATCACAGAGGTGCAACGGATGCGCATGCCATTTGTTTCGTCAGAGACACGTCCGGCAAGGCGGGCGGCGACGGCGAGTCAGTGAGCGAGTATGACTGGCCACCAACAAGATCGTGGATGGGTGATCTCTGGGACGCTCCTGTTTGATCCACCCTATCGCTGGCTGAAGACCGATATCTTGGGCTCTTGGCGCGCAATTTGATAGCTGAATTTGCACTTGTCCAGAATGTTTTGCCCAGCTCCGCGCCTCTCTATGACAGTCGTAGAGAGAGGCCAGAGCTGGAGCTGCGGACGGATCGGAAGGTCGATCCGGCTCCGGCGCAGGCACCTTGTCGTGGCGGGCCGCGGGCGAGGCGCTCGCGCGCACGTGCTTGTCCGCGCCGCGCCGCGACGACAGCTCCAGTCCGCTCCGCTCGCTGGTCCTCCCCTGCGGCAACTAATTAATAACCACATCCATCGATCGCCCGCCGCCCGTCGCCGTCGCCGTCGCGCTACAGTCCGATTGGAGTTGAAGCTAGGCAAAGCGAAGCGCCGGAAAAACGCGCGCCACCCGTGCGCTGCGCTGCGCATCGAACTGGAGCTGGCTGGCCAGGGTTGCGTACGTGTGGTCCTCTTTTCTTATCTCTTCCATTCCCCCGGGCCTTTCCCACTCACCATACAAAACCAACCATCCATGATATATGTGTACAGTACAGCAACAGCTATAGCCATGTCTTTTGGAGATCACACGCTGACGACACTTCTGCTGGTACGGTAGAATGTGGTGAAGTCGCTAGTAGCTTTATTTGCTTCCCGGCCCTAGCACGCACAACATTGTAAGCGTATTATACATATATAGCTAGCGAGCTGCTACACACATTGTGTGGCTGCTGCTGGCCATGTCGTCGAAGCAGGAGAAAGAGGATGAAGAGGTGGAGGTGCCGTGCATGAATGGCGACGTGGGGAGGGACGACGACGACGACAACAGCGGAGAAGGCGAGGGCGAGTTCGCGGCGGCGATGGCGCAGCTGGCGCCGGAGGGCGTGCGGGCGCTGCACGCGCGGGTGGAGGCAGAGTGGGGGCCCGTGCTGCAGAGCGCGTGCCAGACGGCGGCGGCGCGGGCGCTGTGGGGACGCGCCGTGCGCGACCCGGCGGCCGGGGTGCTGGCCGGGGAGCGCTACCTCAGGGGCCTGCACGACAAGATGCGGAGCGACGAGCGCGCCGGCGCCAGGGAGGTGCACGGCGTCATGATCGCCGTCAGGACGCTCTGGTTCGACGCCCGCATCGAGGCCGCCGTCGCCACGCTCGGCGGCGACCCGCAGGTCGTGATCCTCGGTGCAGGTACACAAAAATTATACGCACAACAAACACTTTGCCCTCTGCATGCCGCAGCGCCGTTCTTTGCATGCATGCATGCCTGCCGTGCATGATCGACGCATCCGCATGATACTCGACGCATTCTTTTTTTTGTGAGCTTATTCTTCCTGCAATGTATACTCTGCAATAGATCGAGATACACATGGTTGATAAATGAAGAACAATGAATGACAAGATCCATTAATTGTTTCACGAATCACGAGTGTGAGATTTTGTTTGACAGCCTTACTAAAATCACAATGGGGAGTTTTTGTTCGAAACATGCTGTAGATGTACGTAGACGCTCACAAAAACACAGTCATCCTACACCATCCTTACACGTAGATGCTTTTGATACATTGGCTGGCAGCCATTGACATTGATGACGTCACCACAGCCACCTCACTATTGAGGATCACATATTAGCTCACACTGAACACGCCTACACCTAGTTAGCCACAAAAAATATATCGGCAACCAGGAGCCTAATTCATGGCAGCATATTCTCCCTTTGTAAATAACTTGGCTGGTCATCGTCCACGCTGTCCATTTTATTTGTGGCGACAAACCTAAGCGCCCATTGTTGGACACGAAAAAAAGGATTATGGTATCTTATCAAACTGTTCCAAGAAAAACATGTACTCCGTATAGACGACGAGGCGGTCCTCTCGTGTGTGAGATAGAAAAAGGAAGCAATTGTGGCTCGGAATGAAGACACCTGGACACATTAAGAGCAAGAAGAAAGCTATCCTGACGCTGCCCATTTTGATGGAAGCATGTCTGTCCAGTAATTGGACAGGTGCACACATCAACATTCTTTCAAAAAGAAAAAAAAAAGAGCACATCAACATCAACGCGCTGATATTTATGTCCTTGATGATACTGGTGTCTTCTGTTAGATCCTTTCAGCCGGATTAATCAGCTGCCAGTTAGCAAGCAAGAAGCGGACCAGGGAACTTTTGGCCTGTATCCTACAAGAAAAACTTTTGGCTTGCAGCTAAGGATGCCAAACACTATACATAACAGCAGCAACAGATTAATTTCACCCTTCATAAGGAGTAACGGTAACACAAAATTAAAGCAAACTTTGGATACACGAACTATTGAGAGCATGGCGAAACGTTTGGATTTGATAATGCTGGTGAGATGGTGTCAGATCCTATAACCTGTAGTGTCTTCTCTGCAACTGAATGAAACAGGTAGAACAAGGCATGCATTCTGCATAACAAAATACATAACTGAGATGCAGAAATAGATTCTGGTTCTTTGAAAACAAAGAAATTCATTCTTGGATTCTCAATTGGATTATTGCCCTCTGTCCCTCATCTAAACATCAAGTTCATACATTACAACTTCTAATGTTTTGAAACAAATGTGCAACGCTGGAGCAAAAATGCCACATTTTGTGGTACATGAAGCAAGCTTAGTTAAAACCTGTTTTACAAATAGGCATCTTCATTTGCAGATAAGTTTACCTAGAATAAGGCTTGTTCTGACAACCAAACAATGCTCTCTCTCTCTCTCTCTTTCAGGGATGGATGCAAGAGCCTACCGGCTGAGCTGCCTAAAGGAATGCACGGTATTTGAACTTGATTTCCCGGAGCTCCTAGAAATGAAATCTAACCTTCTGCACGAAGCAATGAGTTCTGAAAATCACCAGAAACTCACCGTGATGGCAAAATCATTGATCAGGGTTCCTGCCAACATACAAAAAGGAGACTGGATAACAAAGCTGCAGAGCTTTGGGTATGTTCCTGAAAGGAACACCATATGGGTGCTTGAAGGCATCATCTATTACCTTCACCATGCAGATGCAATGCAAGTTCTCGAAAACATTGCAGCTAGCCACTCCTCAGCCAGCACAGTGCTCCTGGCTGATTTCATGAACAAGAACGCAACATTGCTCTCTCCGACGATGTACCATTTCTACCATGACAGCCCTGACCTCCTGCTGCCTTCTATTGGATTCTCCCAGGTAACACTGACACAAATTGGAGACCCAGAAGCACATTTTGGGTTGCTAAGTCACCCAGAGAACCTATTTGATAAACTGAGGAGACTGCCTAGATCAATGGAAAAAAATCCGGAGGACGGGACACCATGCTGCAGACTGTATTTTGTGGAAGCCTCTGCCTCACCAGATGATCAGATCATGTGTCCACTGGATCATTACTTGGAATAGTTGAATTACCTCTTTCTTTTCATCTGACGGCGTGCAGAATTCATCAGCATTCAAAACCTGATATGGTTTTTGTACAATATTTTTATCTGAGATAATACAGCAAATGTTGTCGCGAAAAATATATTATTAAGATTTTTCCTACTCTACACACATTTATTTCAACTTCAAGAAATTACATTTTATCACAAACCATCAATGCATACTTATTGACATATAACTAAATTATGGCACATAAAGAACAAAATGAAAGAAAATACTCCATTAAATATTAGTCCTCTGCGATTTAATGGATAGCAGGATTTAAAGAAATTAGGAGGCTAAGGTACATAGATAAATAGTACAAAATTTTAGAATGTTCATAAACTTTAATGGATAGCAGGATTTAAAGAAATTAGGGGCTAAGGTACATAGATAAATTGTACAAAATTTTAGAATGTTCATAAACAAGATGATAAGCTGTAGAGAACAACAACAGAGAGAACTTGAAAATAGAAGCTGAAAACAAAAAATGGTATAGGGCCTGCTTGGACAGCTACCATGCTTTGAACAAATATCCTTATAAGTTATGGTAATTTAATTCTAGTTTCTCTTTACAGGCAAGCATTTTTGTACCACAAATATCATATATCAGATCAAATGAACAAAGTATTTATACAACAGGAATCCCTAATCAGCAAAGGCAAATGAAACTTCACCTCAAAGATAGAAGGAAAATAAAAACAAAGTCGTTTTAGAAAGCCTTGAAAAAAATGTGATCCGACCTGGCCAAAAAGGACTAAACACCTAAACAATCTTTAACACTCTGTTCAAATTTGTCGAGGGCAGAGATAGTGCTCAGCAAGCCATCCTTCATCTTCTCTCTGCAGGACACTGAAATTGATCAATGCCAGCAGCCCAGCATTTACTAAATCATATACTTTGAAACAATATCATAGAAAATCAAGGCTTATTTATTTGAACTTGTACAGAGTATTCAAAATTAATTTTGTACAAATCCATTCATTTCACGCTAGAAGACAACCCAGACTGGGAGCTCCGACAATGTTGCAGGAGTTTGTTCCCGGTAACTCCTATGGTGAGCTGATGATATAAGATATACACCTCCTTTATTTATAAAATCAACAACAGAGGAAAAAATGACTATCCACATATAATCTTTTTTAATATCCTAACAGAAGATATATATAAGATGAAAACATTACACAAATAAAAAGACGCACATATAACGTTGCCACAGGAAGTTGCTACTAGTAAGAGGCCAGGATATTAATAGGTCACACATGTTTCTCAGATCCAGGTTTGTTTAACGAAAGAAAAAAAAAAAAAAAGTGTGATGGCATTACTCACCTATCATCTGGGAGCTCAAAATTACTGTTGTCTGCCAGGGTTCCGAGGTCAGAGAATGACCTGTACAAGACAAGGTCAATGAGCTAAAGTTTACTCAATACAATAACTGTGAGTCTTAGCGGTTCTAGCTAGTTCTAAACATACTGTATGAGCTCCCCAAGCCTAGTGTCAGCTTCAACCTTGAGGGGATCCTTATTGGCGAGCAGCGACGCGGCGTTCTTCAGTATCAAGCTGAATGTGCACACCTAAAGTGTAATTTCATCAAACACCTGGAGCATCAGCATCAGACGAAACAAACTAGCCATGCAAGCGAAAGTGAAAAGCATCTTAAAAAAAGTGACAGTGAAAAGGCCGAACCTCAACGCCAGTCCGCGACTGGAATGCGACAATCGAGTTCCTCTGCCGTGGCACGCAGTCCCTCCCTGCCGCACCGATCCGCCCCCTAACCTCCTCGGCGTCCTCAGCAGACGCACTCGGCGAAGCTTGCATTGCATCGCACAACAACGGTTGTTAAAGAATTTCCTGGACATATTCGACCAGATTAGGCAAAGGTTGAAGGCTGGCGACGACACGGAATTACCGAGAAGAGCCTGAGATTTGACGAGGGTGTCCCGGGAGGCGGCGATGGGCGCGAGGAGGTAGGACGCCGACTTCTTCTTCTGCTCCCGCAGCAGCTCCATGGGCCCAGCTGCGAGCGCCAACACGAAGAGGAACATGAGAGAGAGGCCCAGTTAGTCACTGCAGAGCCGAGAAAGTTGGTAAGCGAGGCGAGGGACGCGGTCGTACGGATGCCGAGGGAGAAGGCGGCGGCGGCGTTGGGGCGTGCCGGAGTTGCCGCGGCCAGGACGAGTGCAACGAGCGCGGCGCGACGGGAGGCGATGCTCGGAGGCGCAGTTGGCGTCGGCTGCGGCTGTGAGCGTTCCCGGAGGGGAGACGCTGCTGCCGTCGTGCTGCGCCGGAGAGGCGGCCTCGCCGGCGGCGCGGCGGGTGAGTGGGTGGTCCTCATTGCTAGGCGCGCGTGGGGACAGCAAGGGGATTGCGCTTCCTCTGCGCGTGGGCCTCCAAACTTTACCGGGCGTCCAGCACTCCAGCTGTCGAAATCCACACAGGCCCTCTAGAGGCCCATAGGCTCCCAATCAGCGTGCGCGGCGGTGCCACATAATGACATAAACATGTCGGCCCGTGGATCGCCGATAGGTGTCATGTCGGCTATCAAGATGAGCAACAAAATTTGGGTTGAAAAAGTCACATGAACTATACAATGTAGAATAATTTTAGATTCTTTTTTTAAAAAAATCGAATGATATGTCTTCGGTAGTTCCGTTAGTATGATCGGGTCCCGTGATGGTTCCACCTTCACGACACACCACGGTCGCCCCACACGGCACGGCGGCCGCACCGACGGTGACCCCCGAATCGGAGCACGCCGCGGAATCCACGCGCGCGCGCAGATGCAACTATGCAAGCCGGGGACACTCATTCCACTAGTCCAGTTGGTAGAAGCATGCAAATGAAGAATGATAGGTATGTACTACGTGGCTACGTGCACCTTTGTGCCCTGTGCATAGGAACCCACGACACCAGCAAGCAACGACAAGCAGCCCAGACGACGATGCGTGGATCGCACCGCTCACCGCATGTCTCGGTGTTCTTTTTTAGCTTCCTTTTAGCTACACTTGCAGCGGAATTTTTAATATCGCGCGCATAACACAACACCAGCTTGCTCGTTAGTTAGGCTAGCTTGAAAAGGCTATAGAATCGCATTCGCTCCTTGCACAATTGCACTCATATGCCGATGATGCTGGATGACATTTTCCCAAATGCCAGCATCGATCTTTCAATTCGAACTAACCGGTAGAGATGAGCGTCTGCCACGAAGCCGAATACTGGCCGGCCGGGTTCGATCCCTCCACGTATCCCGGTGTTATATCGTTATCGCCATGAATCAGATTCGATTCGAGCTAACTTCCAATAATCAGATTACTAACTAATATAATATAGTTTTAGATTAGCATAATCCCGCTGTGTCATGTGATCGATCACGGCATATATACATATAATAATACAAAAGCACAACACACAGCAGATTGTTCACTTGCTTGTTTCCCCGGCTTGTTGTCCTTTGCATCTTGTTGCTAATTGTTCACTCTAGCAAGCAAATGCAATACAACTATACAAGCAAAATCAGGCTTACATCACACTGTGTGCTGACCGACAAGATCGAACGTGAAGGCTAGCGTTGATAAAACTACAAAAGGCCATGCGAATTAATATGTGCACGTGGTGTAAGCAAGCAAAGCTTTATCATATATATATATCGTCGTCGTATAGGCCGGGAAAGCGACCGCTTTACACATCATTTGTGTGTAGTTTGGCGTAACGAAACTGACCGCTACGTTATATCGCTTGCCACTCTTGGGTCTTGGCTAGCTGTTCGATCGGATCGGAATGGGAATGATCTGTCCGTCTGTCGTGCTACTTGCCTACTACTGCTGTGGACTGCACGCTTGTTGCGGGCCCAAAAAGGAGGAAGACAGCCAGACAGGGAGAGCAGGAAAAAAAAGGCGATCGATGCCAAAGGTCAAGAGCGCTACGCCGCCCTCCGCAGCTCCGCTCCATGAGTTCCTCATCCTAACCGATCGAATCGGCTGCCAACGTGGAATCCTGCGGGGCCCATGATTGCATGAGAGGAATATATCCACGGCCAAGATGTGTGCCATGTTATCGCCCGTTATCCGCTGAGAGAACAACTGATTTTTGCTACTCGCCTACCTAAAAGGTACACACGACATTTTTTTTTTTTTATAAAGTGTACTTGTATTAATTAAAGACAACGAATCATTTGAAGTTGGGTAAAACCTAGCTAACTTTCTTTTACATATCATGTACTATAAAAAAAATTGATTTCAGTCAACTATAATAGTAACCATTTTTTTTAATATGAAAGATCTTATTCATTATAGGCAAAGTATAGAGATTGGGTGGAATATCTTGTAATTAAAATTTTGCGAGACAAAATTTGACATCACATTTGTGGATGGTGTGGTAAAGACTCATTTGTAAACTACATGCATCTACTTTAGTTCAATAGTGGCTGACATAAGTTAGACATAAGTGAGACCAACAACTAGAGCTGGTGAAGGATCTTTTTTGGGAGGAAGATGCTATTAACATATTGGCTATCCTGGTACATGCAACAAAGATGACACCGTTGTCGGGCATTTTGAGAAGAAGGGACAATTCACTGTCAAATCGGCTTATCATGTCTTAGAGGATGATGCAGCTAGAGGCCGGCTGCGCCAGACAGGTGAACAATGAATTGCTCGGAAGGAAACTAAAACCAAAGTATGGAAGAAAATTTGGCGGCTGCAAGTGCCTCCAAAAATCAAACATTTTGTATGGCGAGTGGCACACAATAGTCTTCCTCTCAAGTCAAATATTGAAAGGAGAGGTATCCGGCTGGACACTAGGTGCCCGGTGTGCTTCAGATTCGATGAGGATGGTGCTCATTGCTTTCTCAAGTGCAAAGAAGCTCGGAATTGCTGGAGAGGTCTGGGTCTTGAAGCTAGTAGAACTCAGCTTCTTTCAGCAAACTCAGGAAATAAGTTTGTGCAGATGATTCTAAACCTGAGAACATATCTTTGCACCACAATTGTGGTACTGTTATGGCGATGGTGGGGTGTGCGGAACAAAGTGAATGTTGGGGAACTTATGCCGGCAACCCGAGAGACGATCCGGTCTATTCTTCGAGATGGTGCGGGATATATATCTAGCGAGGGCGGCTTCGAACCGGTCTACACTACAACCAAAGTCTCAATGTTGGTCTCCCCCACAGAGCAAATGACTCAAAGTCAACTTCGACGGTGCTTTCAAACCGCAGTGCAAACTGGTGCCTGGGGTTTCCTGATCCGTGACCATGAAGGCTCGGTCGTGGTGGCTGGGGCGGGCAGCTCTAGACTCACTTATGATGCACTCATGGCGGAAACGATGGCGGGCAAGCAAGCACTAGAGGCGGCTGTCCATTTTGGAGTCTCAAGGTAATAATCGAGACTGATTACGTCCAACTAAGAGACGCTCTGTCTTCGTTAGAGTTTGACTCAGCTTTAGGAGGAGAAGATTTTTAGGGAGTTGCGTTTCTATATGCGGGGATAATTTCAGTAGCTTTGTTGTTAATAAGATCCCAAGAACATGTAATTGGAGTGCGCATGAACTTGCTGCTGTGTGGGGTTGAGTTGGGACATGGGTCAATACTAGTTTTGGTCGACCCCCTCCCGGACTTTGTATCATTTTCTTGTGCTCACGAGTTTAGCTAAGCATCGCTTAATGAATGCAAGGCCATAGAGCCCGATTGCGGTGTCAAACAAAAAAAGGTTGTGACGATATGTTCCGGCTTCAGGTTGACATATGAAAGTTCATGGCATCAACAATTCTTACGCCTAACAAATAGGGTTTGGGCTCGAGGGCGAGCCGGGGGCCAATGCCCACCTAACAACACATCATATTTTTTTACTCAATACATATGTTAAGAAATATATAATAATATTTCTTACCATATATATTTGTTAACTATATGATATTTTTAATTAACAAGAGATCCATACATTATTTTTTTCATCTTGTCATCAAAGCTTTGCTTTTGGCGGTACACAAAAAGCGCTAAAAACTAGAGACAACAAAAACAATGCCATTGAATACACATTCATAAATGTGACATATTCAAGTTACATTCTAGACCAAAGCGAGAATCCCCATTTTAATTATTTCTTGTTGTTTTTCTTCTTATGTCCATCTGTTTATACCGATCTTTTCCCTACTAATATAGTTAACGGTTATCCATAGTTTGACATCTTTCACGTGTTGGAGGTTAGACAACAACATCATTCATAGCTCGTGAGAATTATGTAATACACTTTTGTCTTCCTCTGAATCTACCATGCATGACGCTCTATGCTTCTTCCTCATCTTCGACACCCCTTCTTTTGTCTTTAACCTATTCGTGAGAAATATCTTGTTTATTCTTGATGCCATCTTTGGTGCCTCCTAAAAGCTTTAGCTACCATATTATATGGTCATCATCGTCTTCTTAATCGCTCATAGGTAATTTCTCCACGCTAACCCTAATGTTATACCACCACACAATTTTTATTTTTAACAAGAAGCTAAAAGATTCACCTAGCAAAAATCCATCCTCCGTCCTTCCCGTTTTGCGTCAAACCACCTGCGCCGCATGGTAGCTAGCATGCCGAGCCCTACTCTTTGGGTACACGGGCGCGTGTGGCCGAAGCCAAGCAGCGGGAGGGAAAGCGGCGCCGCGTCATCCGTTACCAGCGGCCAGGGGGCCACATCACCACAAGCGCCAACTCAAACGCAACCCCCAACCGCAGCCAGAGCGAGGAGTTCCTCCACCACCAGACCTTCCCTCCCCCGTCCGCCCGCCCGTTACTGCTTCCAACGCACGCGAGCTCCGTTCCGCTCCGCTCCGCAGCATCCGCATCCGAATCCGCACACGATCCCCGCGCCACTTGCCCCGTCATCCCCTCCGCTCCGCCCGCTCGTCGGCCAATGCCCGGCGCAGGCCTGCGCGATGAGATGAGACTAGTGAATGGCGCGCGCCCATGCTACGCGCGAGGATAGGCGAAATGTAAATAATAGGCGTCTTTGGAAGCGATGCGTGTTTAGATAGCATCCACAAATGCATTACCGCGATTAACGTCCCGAATTACAACTAAAGAGGATACGGATCAATGCATGCACTACTACGGTTATTTAGACTGTTTGGATAGTACGGGAGGAGAAGCCCGAAGAAGCCATCCGGATGTTAAAAGGCATGGTGTAATGAAGCGTCATCCGGAGGAGCATGTAGGCACACGTAGAATAGAAACATTTAGAGCAAGTAAGCAAGAGTTTCGAAGAAGCACGAGGAACTTTGAAAAGAAGGACTATGTAATTGAAACGAATGAGAAATGTGATAGAATTTAAGGTCGCCGGGTGGTCTGTAACTTTGGTTTTTTTATTGAAGATAGTAAATTTGGTAACTATAAGATGTATAGATGTTTTTATTTGTTGTTTATTATACCTAAGGATGTTTTTTCTTGTAAGACGAGAATGTAAGATTGCCGATGGCAATGCGCTTACATTTTTTTTTATATGGGAATCATCATTCGACCTAAGTAGTGAAAGGACACACACCCGAGTCCAACACAAGAACACCGCTCAAAAAAGGAAGAACTGAAAATGGAATTCGGACTACAACATGAGGCCCCGCATGCCGAGTGGGGCTCGGCGGTCGATGATTAAGAGAGAGGAGATACCGATGGAAGCTTTCAACATGCCCCGTCAATCCTCTACACCCCCCGGCGTCGTCACGGTCCATCTGTTTGATTGTCGCCGCGGAGCGAGAAACTATGGCATCACGGAGCTTGAAAAGAAGAACGTGTTTGTGTTGGTGCTTGGCACGCTCACGGAGGTGCATCGGCGTTTCTTAGGCATCGATGCCCCCGCCCGATCGCCATTGGAGGGAAGGGAGCTGCAGTGCTGCATCCAACGAGGACAAAATGCCGTGAAGAGTTGTTTGTGTGGCCTTGATATATGTTTTTAGTTTGGCCACCTTGTCTTCAAAAAAGCATTGCCCGATTCTTGTGGTACAACACATCTTTTTGAGCTGTTCAACGCGAGGCGTTGTAGTCATCGATTATGACCATCTGTTCTTGTTCAAGGAAGGTTAGAGCTGCGTGGTATGCGTTTTGGATGGATCGCTTCTTTGTGCGTGCAAACGCACCGGTGAACTGTTGGGGTCGTTTTCACAAGATATTCTCATTGCTATATTATTGACCATGATTTTTGAGGCGAAGTTATCGTTGTCGTCGGGATGGTGGTTTCTTGTTCCACCGTGAGGTTGAACTCCTCGGTACCGCCAAAGCAAAAAGAGCTTTCTTGTCAACTCGGAGCACTTTGGGAACCTATTATTTAGAAACAGGGGAGGACAATGCAAAAGCGTTTTAGAAACCGGCAAGGAAATTCGAGACAGCGCTTGATTGAATGGGTTAGTATTTTCCTACCTTTGGTAGCCGGGGTCGTCGCTGTCGAAGTTGTCGATGGAATCATCGCTCTGTTCCATGGAGCCCGGGGTGGAAAGAGGCGCCGACGGGGAATGGAGCGGGTGGAGAAGAGTCTAGAAGAAGGAAATGGGTATTTATATCTTTTGGTCTGCGGCAGCAGAGTCAATCTTCTCTTACCGGGCCTTTTAGATGCGGGCCGATGTTTCGTTCGGCCCATGAATGACCACGATGGTCTTGTCATTTTTTTTTTTGAAGGAAAACAAAAAAAAACGAGCTACTCAGATCACGGTGTTACACGGCGCTAATTGAAGAAGGAAAAAAGGAGATAAATGGGGCGATGAGGCTCCACGGTTTGTTGGGCTACATGGTTTAGCATAACAAATGATGATGGATGTCGGGTGTAGGAAAAAGGAGCTGATATCGTGGGAGGTGGCCTGTCAAGGGTTGAGGAAATCCACGCCGATGTAACGGCTAAAGTTTTTGAGGCTGCTATATTTTTTTGTAAGTACCTATCACGGGGGCCATACAACATCACAAGGAACGTGGTAACGGTATATCACGTCGAGGCCATGAGGCTTGCAAAACACCAAGGAATGTAAAAGGGCAACCAAAGATTAACACGAAAAGCGGCTTCCTTAGGCAGTATCCAATATTTGTAGCTTGATTGGCCACACGATAAGTTACAATTTGGACTACCATAGAGTGTAGCAAGTAGGTCATCTCGCAAGTGTTCGGATGCTAACGAAATTCACACACCTGAGTCGCAAACCCGGGCGACAACTTTTGCCCAGTGCACAAAAATCGATGCGCCAACAAATCTGTCTGCGGTCATAGACGGCGCCCGGGTAAATCAAGGGCTACCCGAGTGATGAGGGTTACATGAAGAAAGAAAAGAAGTTCAGTCATCGAAATAAGTTCTTCTTTGCCTAGACCGCCATCTAGAGGCTCGGAGAACACGAAAGCAATCCGGCGTTAGTTTCCAATGCGAGAGGACACCGCGCCCGGAAAAAAGAGGCGAAAAACTTCTACGGGCCGGATGTTAGCGAGCCGTCCACGCAAAAGTCCGGGTAGCCCTAGCTGTTCACGCACACGAAAATCACCTCGAAGTAAATTTGCGGCCGTATACATGGCGCTATCAAGCAAAAAGCGGAAGCATAATATGTGTGTGCTTATGAATGAGGCTTATACTTGCCCATCCTTGTGACAGATGCTATGTTGTAGAGTACCAAAACAACTGTATATGTGCGAAAGCAGTTATAGGGTAGTGGTAGGAAAAGATTCTCAAAAGCAGTGATCTATACAACAGGACCCCAAGACATATTAACGAGCATAGACAATTTGCCATCCAAAGAATCGCCCCCATATATCACCTATAGAGCGACAATGTATGGGAAGGACTGTGTATGCGACGTGCATGGGTCTTTGTGTAGATGTTAAGTGAGGAAATGTTTGTGGTAATGGTGAACGAAAGTGGCTATTTGTTGGACACAAGGTAACAGGGAACATGTAAAGGAAATGGCTATATAAAGAGTGAGTTAAGTGGCTATTTGTTGGACACAAGGTAACAGGAACATGTAAAGGAAATGGCTATATAAAGAGTGAGTTAAGGGTCAGTACTTTATCTAGTCATTTGACTTGCAAGGAGAGTCTTACGGAGAGGAGCGTTAAGCCATCGATGCATTGACGTTGGCATGCCCAAAGGCTTTTAATAGATTACGAGGACACAATGTGGGTCAACATAGATGAGTCAAGCGGCATGAATCCAAATGCATAAAGTAGGGAAATCGATTATTTCGACAATAGCAATCTATAGGTGTACCGAAGCCGGGACGTCGAGACCGAAGATTCGTGGTTTCTTCATCATCCGGCATAGAAAGCTTGCGGCGGGTTTTGCTATCCTTTGGCCGACCACTTTGTATATCAAGAGTAACTTAGTTAGAGATGAAAATGCACACCAAAATAAGCCCGAAAGCATGGCGATATATTACCCTCGATACGTTTGTTTGAGACTGGTGTCTCAAGGGGAGCCACATTTGAGGATGGAGCCTGCAGCAAACCAGGGATATGAGATTGTAGGCGTGAAGGATAGAATAGTCATGGTGAACGTGCATGACAAAGGATACACACCTTAGAAAGGCTTGGTGAAGGTAGTGTGCTAGGCGGCGTAAAGGTGTTGGCCCGATGAGACGCATCCCGGCTTCCATTCTTTGCTCGAAGAATCGCTTGATCGGACCACGGCATCTGCGCGGCATCTGCCCGGCGGCATCATGGCCACCATTATTTGGGGCGGGAGCGGGATGGCCATGTGTCTTTGTGACCCGAGGCGGCGACAACTTGTAGGTCTTCTTAAGCCTTGTAGAAGCTCGCGGCGTGTCATGGTAACTGCAAAAGTAAACCTCGAGAGACCAATTTTGTTATGTCACTTGGATATGCACGGATCCTCTTCTTTACGTTACGAGAAGGCTGGCGGGCGGGCTTGCCAATCATTCTGCGAGCAATATCACCGAAGCACACCATCTCGGCCTCATCGGTGCCATCGAGGGCTGTGAAACAGACCTTGTACCTGACATCAATGTGTGTTTAGTTCACAACCTTGACCTATTCCACAACTTAGAAGGAATAAAACAAAGGGAAACCCACTTACTTGTACTTGAAGGAGGTGCTGCCACATGGAATACATTTGTATCCAAATCCCATCTCGCAATACGAGATTTGCTACACTTGGTGCATGACGGGAACCACCAAGATGCACCGGGAAGAAGACGACCAATTGTGACCGGTGCGGCGGTAACCATCTTCTGTATTGGCGGACAAAGGAATATAACATGAGAAAGGTGTAATAACAAAGATAGCATTTTTCGTATACAAAGCGGGCGTATGGTAATGGAGTTTTTCTTCTTGAGAAGTCATAAGGGTTGATCCGGTTCATCCGGAAAAGGCTCTTCTCCTCAAAATTTGTCCCGATCGCGATTACGACACGCCTTTGAATCGGTGATGCGATCGTCCTTATCTCAAGCCTTTGATTGTGATTCTTTGCATGGAGATGAACCGTATCATACAATGGAAGGCAAATGTTAGATAAAGAAGCTAGCATCTATTTAGCCGGGATTAGGATATGCCTTTCATAGAGTGGTCGTTATACGAATTGTCGGATTGAAGTACCAATCGACACGACGCTGCGTTCCCACTTAAGTAATAACTGCTTTGAATGAAATGAAGATTAAGAGTGGATGTGTTACATTATGGAAAGCGCGGTTTACTCTAGACCGGGAACCCATTTCGAAGAACTACCGGGAAAAACGATAGTTACCTTGGTAGGATTTCATGAGGCCTCCGACAAACAAGATCACGATTGGTCTAGCCTCATCCCCGTTGTAGACACCTTGAATATTGAAGGTGGGCCCTCTGTCCCCCACAGTGATCTTGATCTCGTAAGTAGCCGAAGTCGGGAACATAATGCATCAAGTCGAGATCGGGGCTTGACGGGAATAGCGCAAATGAAGAAGTGTATATTCTGAATAGACAATGTAGTACCTTAGATCCCTAAGGACGATGTGCCTGGACACTGTAGGTGGCTTGTTGGGCAGGTGAACAGGCTGGACATCAGACACCTCGACCAGCGTTCCAATAGTGTCTGCAGCGGTAGAACCCAAAGTAGAGTAAAAGAAAGCAAGCAGAGCCTCAAATCATTTCTTTTGGCCAAGTGGAACTCACCAAGGAAATTGGTTGTGTCGCCCGGCATGGGCAAACAAGACCATCTATAGGAGTGATCCTGTATGCATATTTTGGGAAATCGGGGAGATCAGCCCTTGCGGCGGAGACGATGGTGTGCGGGGTGAACTCCACCATGTATGGAGCATCAACAGCCCTGTAGCCTGACTTTGCGTTTGAGACTCTGAAGCGGCCAATGACATAAATGCCATTTTCCTGTACAAGCGGGCTCTTGGCCTCAACTTCACCCCGGGGATCTCGGCATACAGATTGTTTCCCCGCAATGCACAAATGGAACAACGTGAAGAGATAGACCATCACAATAGATCGATCTCCGATCTATCTTTGCGGTTCATCATGTCTTTGAAATAGCAAAAACGAAAACAAAGGCGGACTGTTCATCAACAAGCACAAGGTCAACATGTTGTATGGGACCATCGCCGCTCCCTCCACGATATTCCCACTTGCGGCGAACCACGAACACGGATGACCGCATGCCGGTCACCGTGACGCAGCGAGGACAAAGATCGAAAAGCCATTGGTCGAAGGCGCAAGTAATGACGGTACTAAAACTGAGTGAAGCCGAACAATGGGTACCAATACTCTTTAAATGCGGGATGGTATGATTATTCATGGGAGTATATAAAGGTGCATAGCGAAAAGAGGGCAATGGGAAAGCAGATTCAAAATAGGCAAAGACATAAAAAGACGAGCTCTCGGAAAAGACCATAGATGCAAATCAACCGTAGTATTCACATAGAGAAGCAACATATGAACTGCCCACCAAACCGGTGGTATAACAATAGAAATCCTTGCAAATAACACAAAAGATAAATCACCTACCAAATCAACCGCTTGCAATTTGAAAGCGGGTGGATACACATAGATAAAGCAATGATACTACGGGCTGCTTTGTGGATGGTTGCGTCGCGAGATAGTATCTCTTGGTAGACAATGTTACGTGTTTCATCCGCGTGCGGTGACCATCGGCATCTTCTATAAGCAATTTAAGGCCCCGTTTTGGAAGTCACACGCGAAACGGCAACATATAATCGACCATGGTGAAAAACGGACTTTTCAAGTATACGCCGACATGTTCTAATGTTTGGCCCTGGCTCTTGTTAATGGTCATAGCATAGCACACTTTAAGTGGAAACTGGCGTCTTTCAAGCTCAAATGGTAGTCTTTTAGTCTTTAGGGTCAGGCAAATTCTAGGTATACCTACTACCTCACCAATATGTGTGCCTGTGATTATCCTTGCTTTTACTATTGCATCACCTAGCTCCGTGACAATCAATCTTGTTCCGTTACATAACCCGCCTGCTTGGTCAAGATTCCTAAGCATCATTATTGGGACACCCTTCTTAAGACAAAGACGGTGGTGTGGGAAATTATTGCCGTTTGTCTCATTTAGGAATTCTATAGGATACAATGTATCATATGATTCATGATTGTCTTTGGATTCGGCTATCTTGTCATAACTTAGATACTCTCTCATTCTACCGGTATAAGTGAAACGACGTATGAGTTAATAGCATCGGCGGCTTCATTTGTCGGCGTTAAAATAGCACGAGCCTTGAAGGTAGTCTGCGCATCGGCATAGTTAGTCTCAAGAATCGTGGATAAACAGTCTTCACCAAGAACGGAAGCTTGTCCTCCCGTGGCATTAAAAGTAGCTCGGGGGTATTTTGATCCGCTTTCCACGTGTTTCACTATCGGTGCCTACACTCTCGATCTTGCCCTCACCAATGTCTAGCACCCATTTGCTAAAATCGGCAATTTCTTCAGCTGGCTGGCGGAAGTCTAGCCCAGGCTTACTCAGCCGCATGTTTGTATTAAGTGTCAAAACCTTAACATGTCTCCACAAAGGGGAGTTTACTATCGCAAAGATTTACAATTTCAGCCCTACCACCACCACGGAATCACGGGTAGAATCAAGCGCGGTCACCACCTAGCACAACAATCTTACCGCCCGAACAAATGAACTCTCTGCGTGTTCATTATAGGGCACCATGACATCTCTAAGCGTTCTATCTAGGGCCTCAAATGCATTCCTATGTGTCATTAAAGCCTCATCCCAAATGATAAGAGACGTAGATGCAATTAGTTCACAAAGTTTGGAACCACGTTTGATATCACAAAGAGAATTTTCCCTGGACCTCACACGGCAACTTAAATCGTGAGTGAGCGGTTCTACCCGCAACAACAAGAGTGAGGCTACTCCGGATGAAGCAACGGAGAGAACAATCTTTTGTCGGGGGGCGCATCAAGCAATTATGGACTGCCACAAAAATGTCTTACCGGTCCCCCATATCCGAAACAAAGAAAAATCCCTACTGATTTTTAAAGGCAGCTTTAGTGACCAGCTTAAATGCATTTAGTTGTTCTCTATTCAGTTTGGAAACGAAGGCGTTAGCATCATGAATAGCCCGACCAACATCGTATGCCAATGCCTCTTCGATAAGTTTATTGCAAGGAATGTCGTCGAGTGCCTAGTTTTCTCGGGTAAACTATGGTCACGTATTTTAGCGCCATGTATTCGAACGGATCATGAATATCATCAAGCAAATAGTTCCTAAGGTCCTCATCACAAACACCGAACGTAGCATTGTCCATGTTTATTCTAAGCCTATATTGTATATCATCACCATAAGCCTCCATACCTTTTCAAAAATGCACTTTCATCCTTTACCTTACAAAACAAAAGCATCGTAACAAAGAGTTTCCTCAATTGTGTAGCCGCATTTGCCCAAGCAAAGACCTCATCAAAAAGCTTTATACCACTCCCGGTCATCACCAAGCAAGCCACGTGCATTACACGCCAATCTAAATGTTGGGTAGAGCGGTGTCATTGTATGTCCTAAGTTCTTCAAAACTTCTAGCACCTTTGACTACCAACGGCAACATCCTAAGATAGTAGCGTTCACCGGCCAGTAGGATGCACATAGTAAAGCCTACCTATCTTACGAGCCTCGCCGTCTCGTTCCCGGGACCTAGACTTAGTATCCCATTTCCACTTTTCGGGGAACTCACAATATGTAAGGTCCCTACCGAAGCATTATCTTGATTGGCAAATCGAACCATTCGACATGTTGTTGTCCCACGTAGGAACTCCAGCCTAGCTACATCGGCTATATCGGTCGATTCGTCATAGACAATAGGATTCTCGTTTGGAAGGTGGACGACCAACCTTTCTACAAATTTGGATAGTGCCCGTGTATGTCAAAACCAAAGATTCGCCAACAAGCGTCCCCGCTCACATATATATCTACTGATCTAGGTATTCTGAACCTCATCAATAGTCTTAGTATGTTCGCTATAGGGCGCTTGTTCACCATTTTTTATCCTCTGTATATAAACCTTGCCACGGTCAGGGCCCTTTGTAACATATTTGAATAGGTACTTAACAAAAAAACCTTTGTTACACCACTCTACATTGATATGGGCCTGGTATTTTTTAAGCAGCAGCATATTATACGGCACTATGTAGCTACTGTCCAATCTTTTACCACCCTTCTCAACATATCTGTTGTTATTAGACCTCTTATATACAACAAAACCATTCTCGTCTATGAGTGTTTTGATTGGTACTGTTTTCGGGAACCGTTTGGAGCATTTATTTTTTTTTCATGCATGGGCCGGTTGGGATGGCCTGGGACCACATGGACCATGGACCATGTGCTCAGCCACCAACACATAGCCAAGAGGGTCTATATGTGGGTCAGGAACCTCAGCACTTATGAATTTGTCTATAAAATCAGGTGATGGATGTAACGTATCTTGTTTGAGCCAAACTATTATATGTGCATGAGGAAGACCACGTTTTTGAAACTCCACAGTGTGCGCTGAAACTAAGAAAAGAAACAAGGGGAAAAAGAGTGTCATCCCCAAAAGTTACATTATCTGAGGAAAAGCGTGCCTAAGTCAGAACTCACCAGCGCTATCGGGGCCAAAGGTGGTACCACCTCGTATGTCGACCAAGAGCTCCTCGAGCTTCATATTATAGACCCTTACCACCATGTACGCTCTATCATTTGCTTTCGACCCGGTTCAAAGGCTAGCGCCCCGATGATCTCGGCCACTTGGGATTACAGTGAATGTAACAAAAAATCGGGGGCCCATGGACTCTACAAATAGCTATCGCATCATGATAGTTTTGGATCATATAACGCCGCCACCCGTATGGGAGGCCGGCGAGAATAGTTTTTTTCCCAATCTCACCGCCATCCACACACCCCCTCTCAACGGCATCAACTATTCCCCACAGGCGACTCTACACGCAGGTTTGGGTGGTTCTTTATCACATACCGGAGGCGATTTTCATCAACACATGCACGTGCATCGATCTTTGCTTGAGTGGACAAGGGACCGTAGCAATTGAATGGGTTTTGGCGATCTCTTCTATAGTGGAACCCATGGCGGTAGTAATCTTGCATGGTTATTTTGGTACGTTTCTTTGTCACGGATCTATCCACGCCCGGTAAGGCACACCGACCAAACCCACGATCACCATGGGGAAACAATAAAGGGTATTGGAGGGCCATGAAAGCGGGATGTAGAGAAGAAATGTGTTCTAAACGGCCGGACCTCGGTTGCACCACAATATCACGCCGAAACGTGTCAACTGTAAAGTCACCTACAACGACCATAGCAAGTCGGTCAACGGTCGGGAGGTTGTATCTTGAACCGGATCCCCCTCCCTTGCCCCAATAAGCCTTACAATGAAATCATCATCGCCGCTATTTGTCGACTGTCTCTAGCCGCCTAAATTGTTTGACCAATGGGTTGTGATCGTCCGGCATTTTGAGCAAACGCCCGGCGAGATCGGGGATCTAATGATTCGACGCGCCGCTCATCCGGGCGGACGGCCGCATTCTATTCTGCAGCTCATTTGCTTTGTGTCATACACATAGAGCTGCGAAACTTTGGTGAGTCACTATTTTTACGGAAGGAGGGGCCCTATACGATGGTGCACCCGACCGGAGACTTTGAAAAACGGGAGGGCCACGACCATCATTCGAGAGACATCCCACGTTTCCACCCATAGGCGTAAACGCAAACAAAACGATTATATTGCGGATATTTCTAAGGAATCGCGTCTACATTCAAGCGTCACCATCAAATCTAGCCAAAGACTTGAGGGGCTCGGGTGGACCTGCAGCCAGGTATGTCAACTTTACCACCCCTACAACATGTGTTGTAAATGATCCGCCCTCGCCTTAAACTGGGTGACCCGGCGACACACTCACGCAAACCGAATATAGCGCCACAAAATCTACGGTATATTCCCGACCTCCATATCTGAACGACCAACGTAAGACTCTATCTGCCGGCAGACCGACCAGCCAAGTCCGGATAGCAAAGCGTAGCACATGGAAAGAAATATAGAATCGCACCGGGACAACAAAAAGGCCCATAAAAGGATACACCGAAATCTAGCGATAAAAGGCCCAACCTTTGAGCGCATCAATGTACTCTGAGTGAAATGGCCATAGCCACCGGACCTCCAAAGATCTACGGGCCTAAGCGAACCAAACAGGTCCAACACACCACGCTTGTCAATATGCACATATCTGCTTTGAATAGACTTAATTCATCATTCGAACAATCTATCACGACTTAGCAATCTTCTTCTGACCTAAGTATCTCATTAAACTGCTTGTAGATTTGAAGCGGCGACCGGTTGGGCATATAATGTGCACCTTCCACTATCTGAAACCGCAACAGAACAGTTAGCCATAGGGCAATATGAGCCTTGAACTAAACAGATCACAGGGACAACAAGAGCAGGCACGTACACTTCCTTTTTGGGTGACCTGTTGCGTTAGGCTGCGACATCGGTGCCGAAGCTAACCGAAGAACCGGAAAAACGAAGTAAATAAGAAGTTCTGTATAGAAGGAATCATATACATTGATTCCGTAGCATGGAAATGTGCAGCAAAGGGCTGATTGAAAGAACCATAGGACCACATATAATCCATGAAGGAGACTTTTTTTTAAAACTCTGAACCGATAACTGTCCGCACATAATACAACTTAATACAGAACCAATGTCTGCCCACAGAACATCCAATTTTGAAATAATGTAGCTGTTTGTCTACACAGGGCAAAGTAGTGACCCTTCCTGGAGCTGCCCAGGATGCCAAACCCCCAGCAATTTTTCAGCACGAGTTGATTCAGAGTTTCTCTATCAACATGTTCTGTAAGGTACGCTCATTTTTTTTTCTTCTAGTGTCAAGTGATGCTTTTGTGGGTATGTAATGCCATATGTTTCGTTAGTAGTTCCTGTTACTTCTTTATTATTGGATTAACAGACCAATCAGCCTTTGGACTAATAATGCCCGCAAGTTTTGATGTCTTTTGCGGCTTCATTAGCTATATCATCATTCATGTGTACAACGTTAGCACAGTGCTTGCTGAGAATGTTCATGTTTATAATATTTGAATACCATACTTTCTTAGAAATGCAATGATTGCATATTCCTAATGTTGTTTTTAATTTGGGCCAGATACACATTAGCAAAGTTCAGACCTACAAGGACCTGCGTAGTGTACTCATGAAAAGGATATTTTTGTCCGCCCTACATTTTCGAATCAATACAAGATACAAGGTTTGTGATTATTCATAAATCTTGATTCTTGCCCATTTCATCGATTATTTGTTGGGTTACAACTGAATGAATAGCTTCTGTTTTGACTCTATCTGAGCTCAAACCCTCCTTTTACGTCGGTTGAGCCGGACCACAACCCCATCAACCCGACCTCAATACTATCGATCAAGAACCGAAAAAGAAAAGGGAAAAACAACGAACCCCACATGGCACAAGGCAACGTGTAAGAATGTACTTTCAGTGACAATGCTGCCATCGGAGAAATTAGAACGCGAGAAGGGGACAGAGGGGGCGCCATCGGAGAAATTAGAACGCGAGAAGGGGACGGAGGGAGGCATACCGCAAACAGGACGACGAGCCCCCGCTTCTCCGAACCCGACCACCCCTCACCCTCACCGGCGCCCTCCCTCCCCTCGAACGCCGCCGGCAATGGAGCCCTCAAAGACTTTGAAGCGGATGCAGCTGTCAACAACAAGGACTGCGAAAAACACGCGGTCGCCGCAGACGGGAGCGGCGCCCCAACGACGCACCGATAGAGGCGTACACATCGAGATCAGGCGAGGCGGCGGCGAACGGGGGAAGGGAAGACCGGAGAACGGCGGTGGGGAAAGAGATGGGGAACCTACCAACGGCGATGGCGGCGCGGCCGAGAATGGAGGGGAACGAGCCGGTTTTATCCCCTCGTAAAATAGGACCGTCCCGAGCCATGGGGATACGCAGAACCCAACTATCAGCGATCCGCGGGCTCCACCGGAACTGAGCGAACGTCCCCACCAACATAGGGAAGGGTAGGGCGGACAACGGTGCGCCGGCGCTGTGACGGCGGCGGTGACCGTATGGAAGGGCGCCCGATGCGAAGCCTCGCAACGTAGCCGTCGGCGGCGCCCGCAGCGGTACAACGGCGACCATACCGCGGGCCCGAGGCGTTGCGCCGCGCCGACGACCGACCCTCGGGCGCCATCTCGAACGAACCGCGAGCGAGATGGGACCCGCGGACCGAACCATGGGCGAGCGTCGCCGCGGTGATGCGCTTCAGGCGATCGCTTATTCGGCCGGCGAGGTGGGTGGGAGCTACTGCGTCGGCCCGAGGGGCGACAAACGCCATTCGATCAATCAATCCGCCCACGTTTCGAGCGCGCTCGGGGGACGCCGTGGGGCGTCGCCGCACGATGCGGGCGCGAGGTCAACCCAGATGAACCGTTGATCCCCAAATCGACCAGCGGCGGTTAAATTCGACGGCGTGGACGATCTGGCTGCACAGATGCTCCACAGTCAATATACTCTTTAAATGACGCCGCCGCGCGGTGCCCGGCTTCCCGTCCCTCACGCGCACCACTACCCGGCCCCATCGGGAAGGGATTCCTCCTCCCATCCTCCCACCTAGCGCCGCATTTATTCCCTCCCTCGCACGACCACGGTCACGCTTCCGTCGCCCGGTCTTCTCTCCTCGTCGCTCCTCCTCGTCGCCTATTTAAAGCGCGCCGGGTTTGGAGCCAGCGATAATGCTCTTCTCCAGGAGGCCTCTCGCCGCCGCTCTCCACCTCGCGCCCCTCTCGCCTCCGCTGCTCCTCTTCTTCGCGTCCGCGTCCTCATCCTGCTCGCCCGCCGCCGCCGCCGCCGCCACCGCCGCCGCCGCGTCGGCCTCCGGCTCCAGAGGTACGTACGCGCTTCTTCAGTGCATTCGTGAGGATTCTAACGGTGGGATGAGAATTTTGCCCGTTCTTCTCGTATTGTTTTGTGCGCCGTGCAATTCATGTGCTATTTGACCGGTTTGACTGGCGCGAGATGTTCTGTTTTGTATACCTCCGATTTCACTGAGACTTCGATGGTTTTTTCCAAGGGATTTCGTGGCTCCACTCCTTTTCCCGATCAGAGTTTGTGGATTTCATTGTGTTACCTGGATCACTTTGGCGAGTTGTGATGGCATGCAGAGATTGTGGATTTCCGTTGGAATTTGATGAATTCTGCATTTTGCATCATCGTTTTGTGATTCAGCGTTAAGTGTGTTTTATTTACTCTCATGAGATGCAGGAATTTCGGTTTTACTCGTGTACTGCACTACTGCTGCAACTTTGCCCGTATGTCCTTGTAATACGTTGATCATCTAACGTTTTAACCAACTCTCTTGACATAATTCCTAATTGAAAAACGTGCTTCTACACCGATCGTGAAGTACGTCAGCATTTTTAAGTTTATATTAGCTTGTACAGTATGCTCTTACAATACAGATATGTTGGTTTCCTATCAGGTTGCACTGCTGTAAGGATGGACAGCGGTGCGGTGGAGACAGCGTCCACTGGGGCAGTATGGTCAACACCTTCGGCAGAACCGAGAAGCATTTCTGTCGGGAAGGAGGTATTCTGCAATAGGTCACTCAACATGAGGAACATTACAGCAGTGGGATTTGATATGGACTACACTCTGGCACAGTACAAGCCTGAGACATTCGAGGCCCTTGCTTACTATGGCACAATAGAGAAGCTTGTGAAGGATCTGCGCTACCCTGAAGAGGTTGGTGAATGCAAATTTGCTTAATGCGCCAAGATAAAATACCCAGATTGATTACTTTCATACTAGATGTGTTGGTTTTGAATCTTTTTGTACATTGACCTTTCAATGCATCCAAGAAAGAGAGTTAATGGCACATAAATTCTATATAGTTGATTTAACTGTTTTCCAATGTGTCTATGATTGTACTGTTTGGATGTCCCAGAAGTTATTTAGCCCTTATGCTTCATTTTTTATACTTTTAGTCTATGATATACTATGCTTTTAGAGGCTGGACTTCCTACTTATTGAGTTTAGCATGTGATTTGAAATTGTGTGGCAGCATTTCTATACCGATGGCAAGGAAGCACATCGGCTTCTGGTCATGACAGCATAGATGAATTAGTACACCCACCTGTTTCTACTTTTGTGGAGTTTGGCTGCATAATGTTGGTGCTGTTGTTGATTAAATTCCTTGTTGGAGTTATTGCTATTTATCTTAGTGGGGCCTCACTGAGTGTTGCACTCACAAAGTCGAACACATTGGAGAATGAAATTTGCTATCCACTTATTGAGCAGAAATATTTTCTATTGGAGTGCATTTGTCTGATTTCAGAATTCACCTTTACATTCTGAATCTTTATGAAAAGCAACAAAACATATTCCATGTTGGCTTGTTTAGGTTCAGAATTCGATTTTACTATTCTTTGATCATACAGCTGCTGACTTGGGAGTTTGATTGGAAATATATGGTCAGAGGACTAGTTCTTGATAAGAAGAGAGGAAATATCTTGAAGGTTAGTTATTATTTCTTGAATTTGCCCCTCGTTTTTTTTTGGAAATAATATATTACTGTTACACTGCCACTTAGTAAAACAAGACCAAGTTGCTGGAAGTTTTCTGTCCAAACCATAAAAATATTATCTTTGTTATCAATGAAGGGCCCAACCTGCTTGGAAACAAAAAAGGCTCGGTTGTATGAGTATTATTAGCAAAGTGCCTTGCCACAATATTTTTACAATAATCATATCCTCACATTTTTTTTTCATATTCATATTTATATGTGAAACGTGATGTTGGTGGTTAGATGATTGCGAATCAGTAGGAGGCGTCTTGTCAAATTGATTGATGCATTTTTTGTTAACTATTCTACCTATTCTTATTTATTATATATACTATAGTTTGAACCATAATCACTCTTTTGAGCTAGGATTTGCAGTTCCTCAATATTAATATTAAGCGCTTGCTGAGCATGATCGTCATTTTGGATTTTGGAAGTATAAAGTGTTAGTTTTCAACGCGAATAATTCTACTGGTTAATGGGAATGGCAAAAACAGGTTTAGGCCTCATCATAAATTTTGATGCGATCTGTATTGTAAAATTTAAATGAAATATTTTTTCATGCTCTCAATTTGTTTTATAGCTCATTGTTTGATTGCACTTTTGTTCTGGACTTTCAATACTTGTACTCTTAAGTCCACAAAAGGATGCAATTCTCATTTTTGAGGTGTCAAACAGTTTGAAGTTTGACCAAAGTCATATAAAAAGTACTAACATCTATTAACTAATAAATATATTTTCGTAGTAAACTAGCTGTAGATATAAATGTTAATACTGTTCATCACTATAAAGTTGGTCAAAGTTGAGCTTGTTTGACTTGCACAAAGCCCGTGGTTGCAACCTTTTTGTGGACGGAGAGAGTAATCTTTAACTAAATTAACTCCTTTTAACTATTTTGGTGATGGATTATCAGATGGATCGACACAAGTATGTAAAAGTTGCATACCATGGTTTTAAGGAACTGTCGAAAGAAGAAAAAGTTGCTGCTTATGGGAGTACATTGATAAGAGATTCATTTGATGAACCTGATTATGCCCTTATAGATACGCTTTTTTCACTGGGTGAAGCTTATCTATTTGCTCAGCTTGTTGATTTCATGGACAAGAATCCTGGAAAAGTACCTGCAGGCACTGAGTATGATTATTCCCATCTTACATGTTTACCATACTGGGGCTTGAAATTTTTAGGATATCATTTAAATATAAGTTGATTGAGACAAATTATTAGAAATTATTTTACATTTTGAAGAGCATATCCACTCTGAATGTTTTTGGTTCTTATTTTTGATAATTAACCAATATGTAGCCAACACTACACAACTGTCTATTACCACATGTCCGCAACCACAATACTCCAAATTTCTTTCATTTCCTTATTCCTTCATAAATCTAAATCTACTATCTTGAATCGCCTTTTTGTTTGTTCATTTTATGTCAGCCTGTTTTTCATCATGGGTATAATATTAAGTCTACATGCACTTTGATCCATGTCAATACCTCTTCGACCTTTTATTGCTGGACCATGCTTGTATATTCATTAACTCTGTGTAGTTTGGATACCCATGTTGATTCTTTTTTAAATCAGACATTCAAACATAGTCTAGATTCTGACACCATGTTCATGTTCGAGTTACAATTCCTATGTTCCCGCCAAAATAAGGTTCAAGGGCACATAGATGTTGGGACAATTGAATGCATATTATAAATTATCTCGACATGCCATGTTGATATCATCTGTACTATATGATGGCATACTATCTCTTGTTTTTGAGTTTTGACACCAATTATGGTAATTTAAATTTAGGTTTTTGTGTGAACTTCGGTAAGTTTTATGTTTTTTTCCCCTTCTTTTGCACTAGGATTTGTGCACAATTTGGAAATTTTGAGGTTGCTGTGTTTGTTGTTCCCATAAATCCACAGGTCTCATGCATGTAGGTCCCATCAAATTTAATTGCGTCAATGATTGAATTGTTCAATAAAAATGCCAGGACTTTTTGTAAGTTCCAGTGGTAGCCTTTTTTTGGTCAAATCAGGCATCCAAACCTGAGCTAGATTCTGACACCCACGTCCATGTTCAAGTTACAGTTCCTGTGTTCCTGCCGAAAGTGAGGTTCAAAGTTACCTATATGTTGGGATGATTGAATGAGTCGTACCATATTATTATGCCATGCCTTGTTGATATCCTTTCTGTACCATGGCAATCCCCTTGTCTTTTTGACACCAACGATGGTAATTTGGTTTATGTTTTTGTGGGCACTCGTTAATTTTTTTTTTTTCCCGCACTAGGACTTGCATGCAATTTGGACAATTTGAGGTTGTTGTGCTGGCTGTTTTCACAAATCCACACTCGAGCATATAGTCCCACCAAACTTTGTTTGCGTCAATGAATGAATGAATTGTTCAATAAAATGCCACGACCTTTTGTAAGTTCCAGTTGCAATTATTTCAAATTAAGTTGCCTGCGATCTTTTTGATGCACGCTAACACTATTATGGATGGCACAGTTACCTTTTCCATTTTTGCTCTTATGTGGCCAACGAAATCAGACGTCTGCACATGACTGTGTCTTACACCATTACACAATAAAAGCATGAGCATTTAAATGCAAACACTATCTTTTTTTTAGCAACAGTACAGTAGAGCCTTAATATTAAAAGGAAAAAAATAAATTTGTTGTTTACTTGTTGCTCTCTAGTTTTTTCTTTCATTGTTCCATCTGGAGTTGACTGGAGTTTTTTTTGAGCTTGCATTACTTTGTTGGTACAGCTATCCACTTATGTACAGAGATGTTAGGTCTGCGGTTGACTTGTGTCATCGTGATGGAACTTTAAAGCGCATGGTGGCGAAGGATCCTGCAAGGTAACTTAGTTTCCTATTTCATGGCTTACTATTTAATACCCACCTGACACAGTTCAGTGCTAGATATTATTCATGAAGACATACTTACTTTTGCTATGGGTCTGCCTTGGTTTTTATTTTGGTCCACATGCAAATTGTCATCCATGTGTTATTTCCACTTTTATGTTCTAGGGGATCCTGCTAATTATGTCATTTTCACTTTTACAGTGCTATATACTTGTGCTTATAATTGTGTTTATAGAAAATCCTGCTAATTTGTGTAATTTGAACATTGCAGGTACATCAATGAGGACTTGGCAATTGTACCAATGCTTGAAATGATCAGGAAATCTGGACGCTCCACATTCTTAGTGACAAATAGGTTTGTGGCCGGTGGTGACTTTATAATTTTAGGCTTCTTGAGACTTGTGATGACATATTTGTGTAATGTGCTTGTTTCTCCTAAAACGAACCCATCTGTTAAAACTAAGTTTTTTCATCTTGATGCATTCTGCATTTTTGAGCTTCGTATTTCAATCTATTTACTATTTAGACAACTACTCATTTATGCAGTTTGTGGGACTATACCGATGTTGTCATGAACTATCTTTGTGGGCCTTACACTAAAGATGTAGGCTCTGGTCTCAACCATAAGTGGCTTCAATATTTTGATATTGTAATAACAGGCAGGTTAGTGTCTTATGTTCCTTGGTTCCTGATTCTTTTGTTGCTATATATTATTAGTGAAACTATCAGCTCCCTCAACTTAGTAACCAGTCCTAAATGAAATTTCTTTCAGTTCGAAGCCAAGTTTCTTCCATGATGATAATCGTGCAGGCCTGTTTGAAGTTGAGCCTGATTCTGGAAAACTTCTGAATGCTGATATTCAGGCTAGTAAATTTGTCAAATCTAATCTATCTTCATGGCATATGTTTTTTCCCTAATATATGCAATCCTTCGTGAAGATCGGAAGCCCAAGATCAAGTCATCAACACTCAAAACCAGTTCAGAAAGTTTACCAGGTACTTGTTTTCCTGATATATAATGTAAATGCAACTTTCTACCATTGCTATATCCTATTTGTTGCTATATCCTTTCCAGGGAGGCAATGTTGGTCATCTCCACAGATTGCTTTCTGTTGCTTCTAGTTCACAGGTATGGGCTATACACCTTTTTTTTTTTTTTTTTTTTTACAGCCCCTCGACCGAGCACATGTATCTGAACATGAGTACAGACTCACACCACCACACACACACACACTCACACTCACACACACAACCGTACCTATATCCAAGACCTAGGGAGCCATATGAGAGGAGCTAGCCAAGCAAAGCCTGGACGAAAATTGGGGACTAGCCCCGGTGCGGTAGCCAGGAGTCGAACTCCTGACCTCCAGCATCCCACCACGGAGACACTGCCAACCGAGCTGAAGCTCGTCCGCATGGGCTATACACTTGGCAGAGATTCACTAGCACTAAATTGCGCATGTGAATGGACGGACATCCAAATCCAATTAGAGGCTATTGGATCCAATGGCTTTAGTCCAATATATCCTTTGCCCATGTCCGCAGCAACTCCAAGCGCCTTGTCAGCTAGCCTGGTTGCTTCAGAAAGGCCACGATCAGGACTAGCAGAGCCGGCCACAAAACCTATGTGGCGCAGCCACTGCCGTTGCCACCACCTCTACCATGACCAGTCTCCTGCTACCAATTATAAGTCCAATAGAATTTGAATTGTCCATTTTTTTTTACCCTACAGAATCCAAAGCTATTGGATCCATATAGAAGAGCTGAAATCTGATTGGGTATTGGACTAAAGCCAATCCAATACTCTACACTGAATGTATCTGAGCGTTAAAATCAGACATAATATTTCTGTATCTTACAATTTTGTAGATTCTCTATGTTGGTGATCACATATACGGAGATATTCTGCGGAGCAAGAAAGTTCTGGGTATGTTTTATTTATCCTCTACTCATTAATTGTATTGTGATCTGTTATAAATTTGTGATTAAGCATGGCAGTTCTAATTGTGCAGACAACTTTTCATGTTGCTGCCATTTCATTAAGTTCATACGAGCCCACACCTAATCATAGACACATATATAATATAATAACAATATGGATGCTGCATGATTGTATGGAGGCTTCATGGGCGGAAAAAATAATCATGGGTCTCGGTTAGGGCACCGCATTCTGTCTGAGCAGACAGCGGCGTAGCAGCCTGTGCAGTTGACCTATACGAGCGATTGGGCGGGGACGTTGGGCCACTCTTAGCAACAGCCCTAGCTCCACTAACGCTGCTCGCCGTCAGCCATGAAGCCTGAGATCTATGCAGCTCCTAAAACAGAAAGAGGAGGTCTGTGGCACCCGATACCGACGGCTAGCAGTAGGCTGAGATGGGAAGCACCTTGCCACTCTTGACGACGACAAATGTGCTCGACCCCAAACCTTTCGGGGCCAGAGGTCATAAATCCCGGAGTCGCCAATAGGAGGAGTTGGGAGACAACAAGGACAGGGCGTTGATCCCCGACGACATTCTCGGTGACATCATCTAGCCAAACGATGGAAGTACCTATGGAAGCACCTTGCCACTCTTTAGCTTCCTCGTAGACGATGACACTCTCATCTCAAATTCTCGTCCCCACATCGACACCGGCACTGTGGACACTTGGCTCCAGTCCTCTATCCTCGACAATCTCGACAAACCTACCTAATGGATGGACTATGGTTCCTGCCACTTCCAACGCTGCCAGCGCCCATTTTTCGCTTCACGCCCAGCCTCGATGTCGCCTCTCACCGACTACAACCATCCAGACACTCCAGTTCCCCATGCTAAAGACGCTCGCACTTGAACATTTCATCATATTGGAGGGCTCGTTGCACAGAGTGCTTGCCAACAGCCCTATCCTCGACTGCTTGCTGCTTGTCCAGAATTGTCTTCTATCGCGTCTGCATCAATTCTTCTTGACTCAGAAGCATCGGTGTGTCCAATCACGATGCTTGTGAAATATGTAAAGCATGTGACATAACAAAAACACAAAAGGTGAGCGCGTGTCACACACACACACACACACACACTCGCACTACATTTTTTAAGTCTATCTATACCCCATGGCACACATTGAGGGAGGGAAATAGGCGCAACGGGATGCCGCGGACTTGCCCCATAGCGCTCCAGGAGTCCCGCAGCGGACTCCCAGTCGCGGACGCGGTCGCCAATGTCGATCTCGAGGCGCCAGATCTGCGATAACACTGACGTGCGGACCACCTCGGAGGCGGTAAACCAGCGAGGAGCTTGTTCAGGACATCGACACGAGGTCGTGAAGCTGGCGCACCCAGCGTTGGCAGCATGTGAGTTGCTGGTGTATCCCTATAGAGATCTTCATCCTCATCTCATCTTTTGCCGACGTCACGAGCGTTGCGGGAGTCTGTAAAGACTGGCGCAACGCCGTGCTTGAGGCAACTAGTACTTTAACTAGTGAAGCGTTGCGAGCATCTGCAAAGACTGGCACCGTTCGTGACAAAAGATTGATCTAGTTTTTCCGCCATTTCTTAGGGATATGCCTTGTCCAGTACTCTTCTACTTTTTAACTGAATCAGAATCTTCTGATCTATGAGCAAATAAAATAATCAAGGCTCTACTACATCTCTAAAACAAACCGTCTATCTCTTTCTCTCTTTTCATTAAGGAAAACCGTCTATCCGTTTATTGTCCAGAGATCTCACATCCGTTTATTGTCCAGAGATCTCACGTCTCTTGAGAAAGTACTTTAACATGTTCACCATCATTGGAACTAAACAGTTAAGCGCAAGCAAAAAAAAACTCATGTTACGTCATGATAAAAGGAACGAGCAAATTCAGGAAGATTAGATACCGAGTGCCTGTGAACTTGTGTGCACACAATCACACTCACACTACCCTTTTTCAACTCTATCTCACGCTCCTCCGCCCACACCGATGAAGGGAGAACTGGAAACTGATCACCTCCCACCTCACGCTCCCTCCGCCATGGCCTCCTTGGCTAGCGACCCAATAGAGATCCTCGGCCTCATCATCATGTACCTGCAATGCTTCGCCAACTTCACAAGCGTTATGGGCATCTCCAAAGACTGATGCAGCGCTGTGCACGAGCCAACAAATATTTAGTGCTGCTGTTGGCGTCCCTCTCCTTTTGCACATTCAGATCACCTCAAGTAGTGTAGTGTCGATCCATCCAAATGCATGCATTGACGCTGTGCACTGTGTGACATGTAAAGCATGTAATGTAACAGACACAAAAAAGCGTCAAAACACACTTTTACCATTTTTTTTTTTAGTTTTCACAAATTATATCAATATTTCCTGTGGGGGCACTTTCCTTATTGCATTTGTCCATTTCATTCATTTCCTAAAGGCTGGCGGACTATGCTAGTGATTCCAGAACTAGAACAAGAGGTGAAGCTTCTCTCAGAATCGAAGTCTACTCGAAGGTATGAATGACGCTCAGTTGCTTGTAACAAATTGACTCCTAACAATGAGATATTATTTATCAATTGAGCTCAGGCTTTGAGTTTCCCATCCTATGTTAGCACATAGCCCTGTGCAGATCAGCACTTCCCTAGAAGGCTAGAACCAATAATTTTCATGGTTGTCTTGTATTGAGATTTGTTCTCTAGGATTAGTTATACTGAAGGTAAACCCCTCTTACATTGCCATTTCAAAGCAATGCTGTAGCAGAAGCAGCTTGCCAAAATATTTGAGGTTTACCTACTCAATTTGAGTGGGAGGGAGGGACTATCCTGACCAACATATCCCTTCCATTTTGTGCGTTCTCAGACTTTAGACATTCCGATATTGCCAAGTTCATGTGCAGTCTATAGTCACCAACATGTTTGTGGCCTTTTTTTATGTGCTTTCTATTTCAGGAGCTTAGACATCTTAGAATGGAGCGTGATTCAATTGAAGACAGAATACATCATCTTGAATGGTCTCTTAAGTAAGTTGAGAAAGTATATTTAACTTAAATTCTATTTTGCCTGTTCTGCATTTACTCCACATTCTATTTCTTTAGCTTTCAAGAAATAACTTGAATCTCCTAACATAATTGTACTTTTGCATCAAAGTAGCCTCGGATCTTTCTAAGGAGAGTTTCTAGGAAGATTCTATACTAATAAATTTGCTCGGCCACATTTGCTGTGATCACTTCCAATGGTCCTGCAAAATACATGCAATATGCTCACAAGAAAGTTATGCTGATCAAACACATTCTTATGCTCTGGTTTTGTGTTCCATCCACTACTATTCGCCATGTGGTATATAAGGCAAGTGTTGTTTTCCTTGATGGCTGTAGTTTCCAAATTGATTTGTCCTCTCCTCTTTTTTCAGATTTGATGATGTCACAGAAAATCAGAAGGAGAAGTTATTCTCTGAACATGACAATCTGCTGGTTAGTCCTTATTTCGATTCATTTCATATTTTCGTTGTCAATTCCCTCCATTCCAAAGTGTCGACTTCATATAGCAAAGTGTCGACTCCTATATGCAAGAATGGACAATTATTCGGAGGAGATTAGCGGCCGTTATAACCCAGCTGCTCTAGGCTTTGATGACCTGATGGGCAACGTCCCAGCCTCCTAGAGAGAGTTGCGAGGAGGGTGTGTCAGGGAGAGGAGAGTTCTCAGCTTTCAGGCCCAAACTGAGACAGAGTGGTTGGCTTGAATCTTATTAGGATTTAGGCCCGGTAGAGCGTCTAATTTCTTTTATCTTCTATTACTTTAATATTTTTTGGGCCGTCTGTTTGTTTGCACAGACATGGGGAACATTTAAGTTGTACTAGCGGAATAACAAATTTGTCACAAACGGGATCGTCAAGAATATAACATGAAGGCTATTTTCACTTTAAATTGGGCCAAATCGTACTCTATGTGATAACAAAGAATTCAGAAGACAAAAATAACAAACCAATGAAGATAAAATAAGCCTTTGTTTTAAGGTATGATGGTCATAGGTTGGTTATGTGTGTGCGTGTAAACATTAGATGTCTGCAACACAATATAAAAAGTGAAGGGTATGTGTAGAAGGAGCCTTGGTGGAAGCAAAGATTGCAAAAAGAGGTCAACGCAAGAAGCAAAATTGATTATTGCCCTTGGTATTTAATTCAAATGGGCTGGTGGGAGTCAGAAGTTAGGATAAAATTGAACATAACATTGGATGTTTCAACAAGTGGAAGTAACACATACAGAGGTGTGCTCTATAATGTTAAAGCATTCACATATGGTTCCTAATCTACTATTCCATATTAAAAAAAATGATTCATGTTCTTCAATACAATTGGTACATGTTGGTAAAAGTTTGTTTTTCTTCGATGGGGACACTTTTTCATTTTTCTTTAATATTGCAGAAACAGAGAGAGCATGTTCGCCGCCTTCATCAAGAGGCTCAGAGGCAACATCATCAGAAGGTAATGTTCTTAGTTACACGACTGCTGAATTTGCGCTTTTTATTTTTCTAATTGTTTGCTTTCCGTTCGAGTTCAGTTTCATAAGGTGTGGGGACAGCTCATGAAGACTGGGTACCAAAATTCCAGATTTGCTCATCAGGTACAGAATGTTAAACCACACTCGACAATAAGTGCTTAGAATGTTACGGGCAGCAATGTGTGACTGACACAAGATTTTGTCTTCACTTGTTTCTCCAGGTTGAGAGATTTGCATGCTTGTACAGCAGCCAGGTTACAAACTTCGGTTTGTATTCCCCCAACAAGTACTATCGTCCGAGCGAAGATTACATGCCCCACGAGTTTGATGTGCTTGGGCTGTAGCAGTACCTGGTGCTGCTCGGAGTTCCCCGTTGTAATTGACCCGCAGCAGGATAGGAGGGTGATTTTAGTTGTAACATTATAGTTTCCGTATTTATAGACAAAGCTTCACCCATTGTGAAGGAGCGAAGGTATAACTAACCACAGTTCTACATATAACAGTAACTTTACCTGTATATATAAATATGTGCAAAATAACTAGGTTTAGAAAGGCAAAGGAAAGCAGTCTCGATCATGTCTGGAGCGAAGATTGTGAATTCAGCGCTTTGTTCAGTGTCCCAATCATAACCATCATTATTAGCATGCTTAGGTCAGGCTGACTTCTCGTGGAAAAATACTTGTTTAGTACGTATAGGCTAAACCGGGTACTGTTAGATTAAATAAATGAACAGTATTTTTGTGAAGGATAAACAGTATTTCAAGAATGTTTTTTAACTGCCTGGTTTTTGTTGCGGTTTGGAGAAACCGTCGATGAAGAGGCGTGCGCACAACGTCGCTAATCTTTCAGCTTCAAAGGTTAGCGACGCAAAGTCGGCGCCGTTTCAACTAGAAGCAATTAAAGGTCCCTTCTGTAAGAGGGCACTCACTTCGCCTGTCACGATTTAAATCATCACCCTCCGTAACTGGTATAAACTCAAATGTTGCGTATTATTCGTGAGCACGCGATAAGTAGTAGACTTATGGTGTCTGGAGTGTGTTGTGCGTTTGTGATGATGTGCAAATGTGCGCGTCATCCTTGTAATCGAAAAAAGTCCAAGCCACGTAGAGGAGAAAAGGCAACGGTCACACTCCTGCGAATGTTTCACACACACAGTCACAGATAGCAATAAAGTGCGTCTCACACACATTTGTAGAAAAAAATATTTTGTTCCACGCCACGTGGCTTTCTTCCTCACTGTAGCTTTCATCTACTACTATACGTCGTTTCACTCACTCTGTTGGTGCTACTCGACGCGAGCAGACCACATGGCTTTCTTCCTCGCTGTAGCTTTCATCTCCATCACTCACTCTACTCTGTCGGTGCTGGTCGACGCGAGGAGACGGAGAACGGCGGTCGCTGCCGGAAAAACCGGAGGTGGCACCAATTCGTCTTCATTGAACTCTTTGGATCAACGTTCATCAAATCTAATATACCTGCAAAACAATTTATCGGTATGACCGTGAGTATATTACGAACTCGCATGACTTAATCCATCACACAGATCCACACACACTGCATATGCGTGCGAAAGAGAAAAAGACGACGGTCACTCCTACAAGTGTGTCTTACACACGTAGCTATATTCGCAAAAAAAAAAAAAAAAAAAAAAAAAAAGTGTTCCACACACTATTACATCATATATGCGTGTGAGTATGTCTCGATATCACACGAGTTTATTCTCTTTTCTTGAAACATAACATACGCTCGCATACATATAATATGCAAGCTCACCCATATGAACATATAACTTGTTTTATGACCATTTCTGACAAATTGAGCCGACTGATCTTGAGATTGACGAAGTTGCCATATATAAGCAGTGTCAGCACATGAAGCTTAATGATGGGCGCATCCATATGAACATACAGCTTGCTCTATGACCATTTCTGACAAATTGAGCTGACTGATCTCTTGAGATTGACGAAGTCGCCATAAGCAGTGTCAGCACATGAAGCTTAATGATGGACGCATCCATATGAACACACAACTTGCTTTATGACCATTTTTGAGAGACTAAGCCCACTGATCTTGAAATTGACGAAGCTTAATGGATGGACGCAATAAAGTGAATATGTTGCGATTGAATGTCAAAAGAAGATAATTTAGTGCTTGATACAAAGGTAACAAAAAAATACATACGTACGGAATAAATCCATAGTTGGTCCTCAAACTCGTGAGGGGTCATCCTAGTCTCTAAACTCAGAAAGCATGTCATTTTGATTCTTAAACTCTGTTCGAGTCTTATATTCATCCAGTGGCGTTGCAGATCTATTAGTCGCGGCACACCACGTGTCCTGCATGGCGCCGTCGGCGAGGGGAGGTGCAGGGGGTCTCTTTCCACCTAGGCCGGATTTCGAGGGTTGCTACTTGCTAGCCTGGGCGCTGCGTCGGACTATGGCCACCGGCCCTAGAGCGAGCAGCAGCCACCGTGGAGCGCCACGGCCATGGCGGATCGGTCCTACAGTCGATAGGGGCGCTGCGGCTAGAGGAACCATAGTTCTTTATCACAATTCATCGGGCGATAAAGAATGAGGGGAAAGGAAAGTTACCGTTTTCCGCGACTCTAAATTGTAAATACTTGTCATTTGTGTTTTCCAAGAAACAACTTCAGTTAAATATATAAAAAATACTAATATTTATAATATATAATTAGTATTTTTGGAAAGATTTTTGAATCTATTTTTTTAATGAATGTATTTAAAGATACAAATATTGCACGTATTTTCTATACATTGAATCAAACTTATGGCACATATACTTAAAAACGAAGATTGAAAAAGGACCGGAGGGAGCATGTACTAAGTGAAATTCCGCGTGGGAATCGAATTTGTTTCTAAATAAATCTCTCAAGAGGAATCAGCTACGGCTACGCTCTACGGGTACGGGAAACTCCGGCGATTTTTTTTTTTTGAAAAAAAGTCTACTTTTGCTCCCTCAACTTTTATGAAAGTCCGATTTTGGTCCCTCAACTCCAAAACCGGACAAAGCGGATCCCTCAACTTTTAAAACCGTGCAGATTTCATCCCTCGGTGGGTTTGGGCGGTGGGTTTCGCTTTCTGATAACTCCGGTTTTGCTACAGTGGCCGTGGTTTCGTTTTTTTTTTTTTTCTTATTTATTTAAATTTGAAATCTTTCAAAAATCATAGTAAATCACGCAGAAAATTCATAAAATAGAAAATCCAATTTTGTTGGACTCCACATGAGTAGAGCTACGCAATGAATATATAATATGGTATACTTTAGTACAAAGTTTTTTTAGAAGGTTTTTGCCTTTTTCTTTTTATTTATTTCAGCTCAATCTTTAAAAAATCATAGTAAATTATAGAAAAATTATAAAATAAAAATTCAATTTTGTTGGACTCCACATGAGGCGCGCAATAACACATGCGTAGTTACTTGTGGCTCTTTAGCTAGGTTAGGTTAGCTAGGTTTCTTTGTCTTGATCTAGCGTCACGCACGCATACCGCAGCCGTGAACCCGATCGATGGATCCCGGCCAATAAATTAAATAGTACACCTATATATCTTTATTGTATAAATATGTTCATGTGGAGTCTAGCAAAATTGGTTTTTCAATTTTATGATTTTTTATAATTTATTATAATTTTTTAAATATTGAGATGAAATAAATAAAAAGAAAAAGGCAAAACCTTCATAGCAAAAATTTTATATTAAAGTATACCATATTATATATTTATTGTGTAGCTCTACTTATGTGGAGTCCAACAAAATTAGATTTTCTATTTTATGAATTTTCTATGATTTACTATGATTTTTGAAAAGATTTAAATTTAAATAAATAAGAAAAGGGAAAAACCGAAACCACCTTCACTGTAGCAAAAACCGGAGTTATTGTAAGCGAAACCACTGTCCAAACCCGCCGAGGGACGAAATCTGCACGGTTTGAAAAGTTGAGGACCCGCTTTCCTCCGGTTTTAGAGTTGAAAAACTAAAAAATCGGACTTTCGCAAAAGTTGGGGGCCGAAAGTAGACTTTTTCCTTTTTTTCCCCTCCTTGCCGACCTCAAGAGGGGGAACGAACCGCCTTGATCCGTTGGGCCGGCTCCTGCCGCACTCTCCGACACAGCTCAGCCCACTCGAGCCCAGGCCACTCGCGACCCGCAGCGCGTCTCCTCCTTGCTCGTCCACCCGACCATCTCCGGAGCCACTAACCCGCAGCCCAGCACCGGCCGCTCCACGCCTCCACCTCCCTCGTTTCGGTCGGAGCTCATCGCCTCCGCCGCTTCGTCGCTGTCGAGGTCGCGTCACCATGGCGGCGTTCCTAGCCCGGCAGGCAGCGCAGGCGCTCCGCGCGAGGCAGATGGTACGAAATCCCTAGCCCTATCCCCGTGCCCGGCGCTTCCAGAGTCCAGATCCCCTCTATCCGCTCGCGGATTCTCAGATCGAGAGCCTTGTCATTCCTGGGGCTGCCGTTGCGGATTGCGTGTGTAACTCTGTGGTTCTGGTGTCTGTTGCAGGCGCAGCTCGGGCCGGCCGCGTCGGCGATGCAGGGGCACCTCCGTACTTACATGAACGCGGGGTTCCCAAGCGGTTCAAAGGTCACTACTCTCCCCTTTCTGTTGGGCTGTTTGCCAGTATCGGTACCACAAAAATAATGCGATTCATGTTACGCTGGTTACCTATATGTTAAGAGTAGTGTGCAAGAGCACTGAATTAAGGGATGTATGAAACTGTTTGATCTTGGGTTATTGATTGATTCTCATATGAGCATCTGCTTTCCAATTAGTTAGTCTGTAGATGGGTTTTGGTACCTTTGGCAATGTGAAAGAGCAGTATATGAAACTTCTCAGGTTGCTTATGAAACTTCTCAGGTTGCTTTTCGTGCTACCAGTTAAATTGGACTTTCAAGTTTCAGCCAACATGAAATTCTCAAATATGAAGCTATGCCTTGTCATCTTGGTTTGTTTTTAGGATGGCCTGTTCAACTTCACATTTGAAGTTGATGAGTGATTAGCCAGATTACTATGTTAGCTGTATTTCTTCACACTTAGATTTCCAATGCCTCCTATGTGTTTACATTACAGAAGAATTTGTGTGTGCTCGGTATTACTGTTCTCTGAGTGTTTAATCCTATTTAATGACCAGAGGATGAGGAGAAAAAGAACAGCTTGCAAAAGATATCGCAAAAAGATTGGAATGCTGGTGAGTGTTGATATTTTTACTGTGCTTTGGGCCAGTATGGTCATTTGCAATTTTGTTTGTTGCTGCCGAGATATTTGGTACGCCATCCCTCTCATTGCGGTTTTCTTGTTTCAGTGTTTGAAAGGAGCATCAATACATTGTTTTTGACTGAAATGGTCCGTGGCTTGATGCTAACTCTCAAGTACTTCTTCGACAGAAACGTTACAGTAAGTGGTGAATTTGGCATATGACGTTATCTGTAGTATAGTTGCATGCATTGATTGTTTTTATCTCACTACATTGCAGATTAACTATCCGTTTGAGAAGGGTCCTCTGAGTCCTCGCTTCCGTGGTGAGCACGCTCTCAGACGTTACTTAATCTGGGGAAGAGCGTTGCATTGCTTGTAAACTATGTGAAGCTGTAAGTTGTACTTATGTTTAAAGTTTTCTTACTTCAGATGATGAACATCAAATACTACTAGGAACCAGTTATTTTCCTGTATTTCACGAATAGAAGTTGTCAAATCAAATATTCAAATCCCAAAATACCAGTTACCTGATGGTATCTGTGCTGCCAGGGTCTGAGATTTTTAGTTAAACTAGAGCATAAAACTTGATTGTGGGTCTTTTTTTTGAGAGTTCATCAGACATAAGAGTCACTATGTTTTTAATATTTTAAAGTATCATGTTTTGAAAAGACATTGGAAATGTCGAAGTCGCTTGAAAGCAAAATCATTTTTACCATATTCTCTGCTCAATGCTTTAGGTGTTCCTTGTCATCTTTTGGTTGTGTATGGAGTGTTCATAGGTGCCATGAAAATTTTGGAGGCATTATACATTCAATTCCGAAATACCAGCATTATACATTCAATTATGTTGAGATCATCAAAATTATAGGCTCCTTGCCTCCACTGACTCAGTACTATATTAATTGAATATGCTTGCTTCAACATGTGATGCTTAGTGTAGTGAAATGGTTTATACTAGTGTACTGGGGTAGGTTTGGCACTTTGGCTTATGATGGTTGGATTGTTTATGGTTCTTGTATTAACTAAGATGGCAGTTATTGATACGTGAAGATGGCAGTTCTTGTATTAACTCTGACTATTTGAGCAGATATGCCCAGCTCAGGCAATTACAATTGAGGCTGAAGAACGTGAAGATGGCAGTCGCCGAACCACAAGGTAATCAAAATGAAGTCTTTCCTCTCTCTTTTTTGTTTTTTTTTTCTATGAAGCTATGGTTTACTCAATGTGTTATGCAATTAAGCTTTATTCTGAGCTTGTATTGTTTTTTTTCTCATCACAGATATGATATTGACATGACCAAATGCATTTACTGTGGGTTCTGCCAAGAGGCTTGCCCAGTCGATGCTATTGTTGAGGGGCCTAACTTTGAGTTTGCTACCGAGACACACGAGGTAAACTACTTCATTCCACTGTAGGTTTTATCTCAAGTTTTTATGTCTTGATGCTAAATCTTGGCATGCAATGATGCAGGAACTACTGTATGACAAGGAGAAATTGCTTGAGAACGGTGATCGCTGGGAGACTGAGATTGCTGAGAACTTGAGATCCGAGAGCCTTTATCGTTGAATCTGTCTTCCATTGTGGTTGATAAACTGGTTCTTCCATTTCCATTTTGCTCAACTAGCTGATGAATAAGCAAACGATATATCATAACTTAGATGCCAGGTACCATGTTTTTGTACCTCGGCACCATCTGTCTGATTTGTTAAGGGTGGCACCGAATGTTTTTAAATGGAAAATTCCTTCTGTAGCACTGAGCTGTTTTCAGTCAGACCTTATTTTGTATACAATGAAACAGGACACTGTGCTCAGGGCTCAGTGATTTTGTGAATGTCACTTGCTTGTTGCTCACTCCGTTTTTAAACAAACAACGTTTGAATATTTAGCTTGCCGTAAATGTCGTTTATTTAAAACAGACAGGGTCTATAAGTCCACATGTCTATGCCCTTGCAGAACTTGAAGCGGTGAGGAATAATCTCTCTCATGAAAAAACATCATAAGGCCATGGTATAATATTTCTCTCATAACAAAACATCGTGTCTGGTAGATTAGAGTGCCTTTTCTGTTGTAGATTATTATATGCATTCTATGTATAATTATATTTATAAAATTCGCAACACGAGCTTTCGTAGCTCAGTTGGTTAGAGCACCCGTTTAGTAAGCGGGAGGTCTTGAGTTCGACTCTCAACGAAAGCATTTTATCAGTTTTTTTTTTTTGCTCAATCTTTCCTTAAGCAGTTCAGCTGAAATTCGGAAGAAGTTTTTCCAAAGGTTCAGTTTTGGTCTTTTTTGTTCATTTGCCCTGGCTAGGCTTCCTTGCGAAGGAACCAGAGCCTCTCCGCCGCCCTCCCCCACCAGGCCCCCTCCCGTCCGCCTCCGGCGAGCTCGCCGGGAGCGGGGCCCTGCCTCCGATAGCTAGTTAGTAATAGTTCCTAGTTCTTGCAGTAGCCCAAAGTTGTATGTCCCGTAGTGGTATGTCCCGTCCTGGAGTTGTCGCCGCCGAGATAACCATGGCTGCCATGGTTTTCTTCGTCGTCGTCGCTTCCATGGTCAGTGGTAATAAAATAAACTCCCTCCGTTGTTCTACCTCCATCCACCTTCACCCTCCATACTCGCCGCCAGTCTGGTTCCTGGTGTCTCGACACGGCCACGACCAGGTGCGCGGCCCTAGGCACGACGGAGTGCCTTCCTCTGCCGGAGGAGGCCTGCCTCTGCTACTTCGCGCACAAGTCTCCAAGGCTCAATCCGTAGCCGCTTCTGCTGCGGTGGTCCTCGCCGGAAGGAGCGCGCCTGCTCCAGCCACCGAGCGGCCCGACGAGGTTCCTGTTGCGGACATGGCGCGAGGGGCGCGGATTCCGTCGCGGCTATGGGGTTGCTTGGCGCGGCAGCCTGGTGGTCCTGTGCGCCACACCGGCGTCGCCGCGTATCGCGCAGCGCCCGCCTGGGACCCCGCCTGGGAGTTCAAGTTCGACACCAGCTACTATGCCGCCGTCAAGGCTGAGCGCGGTGCGCTCCTCACGGACTCCGTGATGGAGGACAACGAAGCCGCCCGCCTCGTCGACGAGATGAAGACCGTCAGAGCTCCATCTGCGGCGCCGGAGATGGAGATTGTAACAGAACCTTCCAAATTACAAGGCCCGTACATGTACTAATTTTCGGTTCAACGACCTTTAATAGTCACATATGTGCACCTATAACCCGAAAAGCACTATTAACTATTCCAACCGGGATCCGTTCACGAGGTCATTGCAATATTACAACAAATTTCATACATAATCGAAAGTAAAAACAATGGAAGGTTTATATAATACAATAATTTTACAACCATTTATTTAAAACCCGGTTATACAAAATAAAAGTAGGAGTAGCGGAAAGTTTATTACATATATGACACTAACGGACCCCGCCCACGGGTCTCACTTCTCACTCATCCTCACTATCTTCCTCGATGAATCGTCATGCGGCGACGGTCCTGGACATGACTTCCTCGGGTCCCGCAACATGGGTCAACAAACCCCGAAAGTGCGGAAAGTACTCAACAAGACTTACCCGACTAAAGAAAATAGGAGAAGACTCGGGAATGCTTTGGTCTAATAGGATTCAAGGTAAGGCTTTTAGCAAGAATCAAGGACTCTTTTTTGCGAAAAAGCTTACTAATAGTGAATCCTTACTTTTAACATTTTAAACCCAATTTAGTTTCTCACCTATTCTAGGTGATCTTAAACTACAGCATACACTTTGTAGAAATATCATCACTTATTCCATCTCTTCACTTTGTTCCATAATTAATCTACGATATAAGTCGGAAACCGAGTCTCCATATCCGAGAAGCACGGGCGATTTCGAAATCGATTAACCCAAATTGGGAGTTCTTTCCACACGACATATGTAGCACTTAAGCTTGCATATATCAACCCTTTCTTGGATACTCAAAACGGAACCGCGTCCCCACGCCACCCGAGAATACCGTACACCTCCAATCCGGACTTTAACCCACGAGGGTAACATGTACTCCGCCATCTCTCCACTCCCGGTCTTGGCGGTTATGCGTTTCGATTTGACACCCCGAGATTGGGCTTCCGAGTATGTGTCCAAAACTAGTTTCGACGGCCCCGGGCGACGCCGCATGACGCGTGCCATTGGTCAAAAGACCTCAGGCGCAGATGCGTTCCATAGTCTCCGGTTACCGCGGGCCTACACGCCGGTCCTTAATCGACAAGCCGGAAATACTACACCGAGACTCCATTCTCAATGCAAATTACCCGACCCGGTCTCAAATTAAACACCATAACCCAAAGTATGGTTTCATCATATAACATCCTTTCTCATCAAATGCCACTTCGGGCTATCATAAGAGACTTGTCACATTTTGACTCAAAAGTCTAACTAATTTAGCATGGCTAAGCATTTCTAAGCATTTTACCAAAACACAAGGTAGATATCGAAATAATCAAGGATGGATAATGCATCAATTAGGTTATCACACAACTCCTATCACCTAATGCGAGCATAAAACAAAGGTGATATAAAGCTTTGTAAAACACAAGGAAATGTTTAAATGAACCGGGGCTTGCCTTGATTGACGAAATAACTTGACTCCGGACGACGGATCACGATATTCTAACTTCGGGTCAATCGATAGCCTTCTTCGGCGGCTGATCAACAACTTCTCGATCACCCTCGTTCACTATACGAAATAATAATACATGCTTAACATGATGTCATGCATATAAACATGATGCGCGAGAGTGCATGAAAAGATAAACGCTTGAGTACAACTTTCCTTCTCGATAAAGTTGCAACCCAACAAAACCAACTTATTGAACTACTCTACGAGATATCATCACCATTGCCTAAGGAGTTCTCAAGGACCACTTGATAACGACATGGTTTAGGGTTCACAAAACAACCCAAAATCTACCCAAAACCCTAAGTTAGAAAGCATTAAACAAATTGTTTTACACATGAAATGATAGGGCATGAAATAATAAAATTTTTAACTTTCTCAAAACAAGCTCAAAATTTTTTGTACAGGTAGATCATGTCATAAAACAGTACCAAAATAATTTTCATGATTTTTGGATAAATAAAATAATTAATAAAAATCAAGGAAGATGCATTTTTTAATTAAATTTTGTATTTTTAAATCATGCCAAAAGTATTCAAAATTCAAGTTTCATATTTTTCATGGATAGACATACCCATGGGAAGGCTACACAAAAATTTTCAGAATTTTTGAGCTAGTATTTGAATTTATACAAAATTTACAAAATCAGACACTATTCAAATAAATGAAATTGAATAAATCATTTTATAAATGAAAAAGGGTTCTGGGTTGATTTTCGGCTGTCATCGTGCGCCCAAGTACTGTGCAGGCCTGTTATCGCTCAAAATGGGCCGGTGCGGGATGAATAGTGGTGAGCCTACCGGTGAAACAGAAAGCTGTTGTCGGCCAAATGAACAAAGTGTCCGCCCGACATCGTTTCACGCGCGGCGCCAGCTCCGTGTTCCGGCGGCAAAGTGGATGAAACGGAAAACTAAATGAAGAATGGCGGCCGGGGCTCACCGTAAGCTTGGGACGGAGCTCGGTTTGGGCGGAAACGAGCCGGAGTTGGGCCTGGCCATTGAAAGCGTGGGGCGCGGCGGCGACCACGACGACGTTCCGGCGAAGTCGGGCTTCGCCTGTGAAGAAACGTGGAGCCGCTCACGAGTACATCATCTCAAGGGAGGGAAAACGCAAGGAAAAGTGAGCAAAAGCTCACCGAGCAATGAGGTCGACGACGGCGGGTTACGGGCGCGCCGCGCCCGGCGGCAATGGTGAAGAAAGGGTCGCGGCGGCGATTCCCGGCGAGGCAAAGTTGCGGCCGGGTTCCGAGAGGAAGGTTAGGAAGTTGGAGCTGCTGGAGTAGATGGTTGGGTGGAAGATGGCTCAACGGCTCGACGAACGACGGCGGGAGGAGGGAGGCGGTTCCAGCCGGCGGCGAGATTGGGAAAAGAGGAGAACGACGGCGACTCCGGCCTATTTATAGGCAAGAAGGGGTCGAGGAGGTAGCTGGAGGGGTCGCGAAGGCCTCAGGTGGTCGGCGTCGCGCAGGCTTCGCCGGGTGGACGGCGGCGCCGAACGCTTGACGCCCGGCGGTGGCGAGGGGGGATAGGTCGGGTTACTGTTCATTTCAAACCCTAGTTTTGAAATTTTCAAATTACTCCCAAATTTTGAACTAAACTCAAAAATTTCCAAAAAGTAACTCCCCTTAATTTTTCAAAATCTACAATTTTCATAATTGGAAGATTTTCAAATTCTGCCTCTAAATATGACTTTTTGAAATGCAGTTCCAAATTTTGAAATTTGAATTCAAAATTACTTTTAAAATCATGTAAAAACTTGAAAAAAACTTTGTACATGACTTTTGTTCCTCTCAACAAGATCTACAAACTAGCTTTTGGAAGTTTTCTCAAATTTTGCTTAAATTTTGAAATACGAAAAAGGGGCAATTAGGGTTTTTGTCGAATTCAAAATTACTTTAAAATTTTGAACTAAACTTTGAAAACTCAAAATACCAACTTTGCTCAACTTTGAAAACTCTACCTTTTCCCTTTTTGTGACCACCCTCAAATTCTTTATAAATTTTGAAATAAAATAAAAGGGGACAAACTAGGGTTTTGAAATCTAGGGTTTCCGACAAGGGGATAGTTTCCTAATCTGATTCTTCTCGCGTCTTTTCGACCGACAAAGCATCCAAACATAAAATAAACTTATTTTAGTTCAATGCAACACAGGGTGGGCTAATCATGCATGCTTTGCAATGATCATGATGACATGTCAAGTTTTAGTGAGAGTAACACCGGGGGTGTTACAGAGAGATGCGATGAACTGCGTGAAGAATCCGCCCGTCGCGCCGACGCGGTGCCGAGGAGATTTTTCGTCGATGCAGATCAACACATGGTGGGTCCCGCAAGGGTGGGCCCCCAACCGGAAACGTGAGCGGCATGCCATCGATGTTATTCTCTCCGGCACCTTCGGCGGGCGGCGTGCGCGGCTCAAGTCCCACTGTCCATCCTCATCCGTAGATGTGTCTTTCATCCTTATCCTCCTTTCATATTTCTTTTTATTTTTATCTTCTTTCAAGTAGCACAGCAAGACCCGTATCAAGACCCCCCGGTTATTTAGTCGCCGATGCGGCGGTGAGCCACCCATCGGCTCACGGGGGCGGCGATCTTCTATCCGTCGGCGACTACTTCAACAAAATGTTCGGTTCGCGGCGATGCAAGTCTCGGCGTCGCCCTCAACCACTTGCAAGCCTACGCTCCGCTGAACCCTTCCGCACCAAACGGCACCATGCGTCACGAGGCGCCTCTGCCCGGCCCGTCTGCCGGCGACCTGCGCTCCGGTGGCGAAGTGGGATCTGAATCCTTTAGGGACTTGAATGTATTTCCTTTGTTAAGGGCCAAGTTGTAAGATCGCTGCTTTAATATAATACATATGTTTCTTGTCAAAAAAAAAAAAAAAGGTTCAGTTTTGGTTAGAAACCAAAACCGAAGTTTTTTAATTCAACTTTAGTTTGTACTAATTGTTCTTGTTGTTGGCACTTCAGCTGGACATTAAGTTCTTCTCTCTTCTTTGTGGCAGTTCAGATGATTAGAAACCAAAACAGAAGCTTTTAAATTCAACTGAAGTTTTGTTTTAATTGTTCTTATTTTTGGCACTTCAGCTGGACATTGAGTTCTCTCTTCTTTGTGGCAGTTCAGATGACGGCTATTGTTTTGAGAGACGAACAGTGTCGTTCAAGCAACGAAGATCCAACCTTGTGCAAAAATTTTCTATTATGCTCGGCTCTCCGGGTTCTTGTTGTGACTGCAATTTAGCCATCGTTCAGTTCTAGACCCCATCTGGTTAGCCTAGAAACTTTGGCGTGGCACTTCAGCTGGACATATGAGCACTCATGCTGGCAAGATCATTGGCAGCGTTTAATTTTGGTCGGTTGAATGCCCTTTATTTTGAAAGGTTGGATAAAATAAAAAAGGATGAAGACGGAATAACTACATGTAATTACCTCCACATAAAACTAGTAAAGGTTAACCCATTTAGATTTCTCATGAGAATCGTGATGACATAACTAGATAGCGGTTTATACCTAGAAATTAAAATATTGCAGACATTAACCATGACTAGAGTAAACCATATTTGAGGTAATGTCATCACGATACACTTCAATTAAGACCGAAACCTAAGAGCAATTCAGCAAAAGACACGAAAGCAAATACCAACAGTTCCCAGGACACAAACGCAAAAGGTTCTTCGACAGCGCAACATGGCTCCACGGCCAAAAAGATTCATGCAGCAGATCAGTACTCCTCTTCTTCTTCACCCTCATCACCGCCGCCCTCTGCAGCAACTTCCTCGTAGTCCTTCTCCAGGGCGGCCAGGTCCTCGCGTGCCTCGGAGAACTCCCCTTCCTCCATGCCCTCGCCGACGTACCAGTGCACGAACGCACGCTTGGCGTACATCAGGTCGAACTTGCCGTTGATGCGGGAGAACACCTCGACGACGCTGGTGGAGTTGGAGATCATGCACACGGCACGCTGCACCTTGGCAAGGTCGGCCCCCGGCACCACCGTCGGCGCCTGGTAGTTGATGCCGCACTTGAAGCCCGTCGGACACCAGTCCACGAACTGGATGGTGCGCTTCGTCTTGATGGTGGCCACTGCAGCGTTCACGTCCTTGGGCACCACGTCACCACGGTACATCAGGCAGCAAGCCATGTACTTGCCATGCCGTGGGTCGCACTTGACCATCATGGAAGCCGGCTCGAACGCGCTGCTGGTGATCTCCCCCACAGACAGCTGCTCGTGGAAGGCCTTCACCGAAGAGATCACTGGAGCGTATGAGGAGAGCATGAAGTGGATCCTCGGGTAAGGAACCAGATTGGTCTGGAACTCATTCACATCCACATTGAGGGCCCCATCAAACCTCAGGGAAGCGGTTAGCGATGAGATCACCTGCACATCAAAACAGTTAACACATACATTTTAGCCTGTACATCAAAACAGTTGACATATACATTTTGGTGTCAATTTAAAGATGTACTATGAACAAAACCAGACCACATGCCCAGCAATACAATGCAATTGTCCTACCTGAGACACAAGGCGATTCAGATTGGAGTAGTTGGGCCTCTCAATGTCCAGGGAGCGCCTGCAGATGTCGTAGATGGCCTCGTTGTCGAGCAGGATGGAGACATCAGTATGTTCCAGGAGGGAGTGGGTGGACAGCACGCTGTTGTAGGGCTCCACAACAGAGGTTGACACCTGGGGAGATGGGTACACAGTGAAGCCCAGCTTGGATTTCTTGCCATACTCCACAGACAGGCGCTCAAGGAGGAGTGAACCAAGGCCAGAGCCGGTGCCACCACCAACAGCATTGAAGACCAGGAAGCCCTGAAGGCCAGTGCAGTTGTCAGCGAGCTTGCGGATGCGGTCAAGGCACAGATCAACAATCTCCTTGCCAACTGCAAGAACAAGAGCATGATTAGGAATCAATCAAACATAAATGAGTTGAGATGAGCCAATTCTGTGGAACACAAAGTTTTAAGATGGTCAATTACTTGTGTAGTGGCCACGGGCAAAGTTGTTAGCAGCATCCTCCTTTCCACTGATGAGCTGCTCAGGGTGGAAGAGCTGACGGTACGTGCCAGTGCGCACCTCATCAATCACAGTGGGCTCAAGATCAACGAAGATTGCACGGGGCACATGCTTCCCTGCACCAGTCTGGCTGAAGAAGGTGCTGAAGGCGTCATCATGGTGTCCTGCAGTCTTGTCTCCAGGCACTTGGCCATCAGGCTGCATAGAGGAGAAAGGTGTTATTGCAATTAAGATCATATCGCGAAATGATCAAAGGAGGAAGGTTGCAAGGGTTCAGCATACTACAGTTTAATTGGTATTTGATTCAAAAAAGGCATGATAACTCAAATTCATAGGAAAGGGGAATTTCTATGCAGTCATAGTTGCACAGCGCAAACTAAAGTGCCATTCCCATATACCCATTTGGAATCAGATCGATGAAATGGAATCATGAGTAAAATTTACAGAGTCCGAACTTGATTCACAAAAATAATAGAATTAGATTTCAATCAGCTCCTAGAAGACAACAGAAACAGTTCATAGGAAAGAGAAATTTCATTACAGTCAAATTATAGTTGACAGGACAAACAAAAGCATCATTCCCCTAGACCAATTTGGAATCAGATCTAAGAAATGAAAACAATATGATTAAAATTTACAGAATAAGAAAAAAACGAGAATTCAGTTATGTCCTAGTCCACAATAACAGATACAGAGTTAACGCAGTTCAATGAGAAATTTTATTACAGTTTTTTTTTAGAGTTCTAGGGTCATATGCCCCTGTCTTTAGCACTAACCAAAGACAAAACCATATTCAGTTACAGCATTCGGGCGAGTAGGCACCCTCCTTTCCAGGCTCTCAGCTCTCTCAAACATTCAGTTCCAACAAAACGACAACTCAACAAACTTATTACATGAACACAACTCAGATGATAAAAGCACTCTCCAGCCTCTCCCATTTCCTCTCTTGTTCATCGCAATTTTGTTACAGTTACACAGCACAAACCAAAGCATCATTCCCCTAGAATATTTTGAAATCAGATCGAAGAAACGAAAACAACATGTGTAGAATTTACAGAATCAGCGCATGATTCACGAAATAATAAGGAGAATTCAATCAACTCCTATTCGACAACAACAGATACAGAGATAGCGCAGTTCATCGACGCACAAAACAGATCCAAACCAACCACAGAACGGCCGATGACTTATTACGACATCGAAATCCATCGAGAACAGGCGTGACCATCACAAACGGGTGCATGCGAGCGAGATGTCCCGATCGAAACAGCAGGTTATTTCCGCCGCAAAGTATTAATCGCAAACGTAATCAACAATACAACCAAACATAGGACGAATCGCATTTCAAATCGCGCAGTAAATTTCGAACCCTACAAATACTAGTATTACCAACAGATCTAACCAAAAAAAAACCTATCCACTTCACCCCGAACGCCCTGCAACTGCAAATCGTAGAGCTCCTCGACAGCATATCACAAATCAATCGAACACGAGGATGGGGAATGGTTAGCGAGGAGGATCACATGACGCGATCGTACCTGGATGCCGTGCTCGAGGCAGTAAAGTTCCCAGCACGAGTTGCCGACTTGGATGCCGGCCTGCCCGATGTGGACGGAGATGCACTCCCTCATCTTCCTCCGCTCCTCTCAAACAACCACGCGCGCGACGGCTTCGGAAGGGACTGGGACTCTCGCGAAGGCAGATCGGGGGAGGACGGAATGGGGAATGGTGGTGGAGGATCGATCGATGGATCGAGAGGAAGCGCCGGCGTTTAAGAAGACGCCGAGGTGAGAAGCGATCAATGCCGCCCGCCCAGCGCCGCGGCGGCTTTTTATAGGCAAGCGTGGGGGGAGGCGGCCGCGGCCGGCCCGTGATGGCGCGGTAGACGTAGACCTAGCCGCCGTCTGGTTCGGGAGGTGACGGCGTGATGGTGTGGCCCACGGCGCAGCTTGCGTGGTGGGCGAGGCGGAGGCCACGAGGGGTTAACGATCGTTTGGCTTCGAACGGCTCTGAGGCTGAGGCGGCTTGCGTGATCAGCGGCCGGCAACGGTGGACGAGAGCTGGGGAGGCGGGTCCCGCGGAGCCGGCGGGCGCGCTCGGGGTCTCGGCGATATTTACCCGCGGTCGTGGATGTTGTGACACGGACATGTGGGACCGAATGATGCACAGGAATACTTGGGCCCCATGGAACATTGATGTGGGTGAGATTTGAAGTGTGTGGCTGGGGGCAGCCATAGGGAGGGAGGACGTCAGGGGAATGGAGGGGAGCGGCGGGTTCTGTTGGCCGGCCCCGGCCGTTTTCAAATTTTGAAATTTGAAACTTTGTATCCTACCGTCGCGGGAAAGTACAGAGTTACCCTTCGGTGCTTGGGCCTGCATGCTATTGCTGACTCTGCCTATGGAATGGCGGAACGAGGTCCTCTCAGTTGTACGGACGACTTGTCTCTACGGTTGCACAGAATTCTGGACGTTCATTTGCATCTAACGGTGAGGAGTAGCATATGCGCTGCCTCCATCTGGTAGCTGGGCTTTGGCCCAATACCAACACAGCCATTACTCAAAAAAAAAAAACCAACCAGCCATTCACGTAAATATTTTGGTTCTGGCGGGACAAGGCGGCGTCGTGAGTGTTTTTTTTGGCGCGAGTGGACGGGGCGAGCGCTGGGACTTCTGCTGCTGCGATGCTCGGGATCGGACTTCTGCTGCTCTGATGCTCCGGGTCGGTAAGCAGATTGAATTCTGCACTCACGTGATCTTTTTTTTTTTTTTAATCAAAACTCACGGGATCTCTTGGAGTTGTTCTGATTTGATTTTATTGTCCTCCGTGACTGGATGTTGTTGGAATTGATCGATTCAAGCAGATCTAATATTTAAGATGGAACTTGATTGAAGGAAAACAAATTCTGCATATTTAAGATGGAAGAAAAAAAGGTGTGTAATACCATGATTACATTTTGTGCTCCAACTAATTTGGGGATAGATCGTAGTTATTCAGTTCACCGCATAATACCATCTTTATTTGTTTTCTGTAGAGAGTGCTTGCTTCCTAGTCTTTTACCTCAAGTTGGCATGGAGTTTAGTACTATAGATGAGGCTTGAATGTTTTGGATTAGCTATGGGGGTCAAAAAGGCTTCGAGGTCGAAAACAATACACCAACAAAAGAAAGTCGGATGGGAAGATTAGTTCTGCATATATGTTTGTGCAAATGAGGGTCGTAGAAAGCCGGATAAAAGAGATCATCTAACAAAATGTCCAAGAGTCTGAAACTAGAACCAAGCTGTGAAGTTCGTATGGGGCTTATAATGGACAAGGATAAGGAAAACTATAAAGTGACTGATGTGTTTTGGAACACAATCACACCCTTCAACCGCCACAAACCTCACACTTAATGGTGTCGCAGAGAAAAAATTTCACGCTTACAAGGTTTTGAGATTGAGACGGTGACGATGCGCAGAATTGGGCCCAAAGGTGCTCATGAGTTGGCTTGCATCCAAGTTGGTGGCTCGATAATCTCAGTTACACTCTTCAAGACCGGAGAAGAACTATTTGCGGAGCAAGCGACAACGGGAGATGGCATATGAAGCAACATTTGAAGAAGCATTTAACAACATGAGGTCAAAGGCAAGCAAGCAATCTTGGTTGGATAGCATATACAAGGAAAGGGAAAAATGGGCTGAATGTTATATGAAGGATGTGTTCACATTAGGGATGGGAAGTACACAACTCGGTGAGAGTTTTAACAATGACCTAAAGCGGCATTTCAAATCAGATTTTGATATAATTAGATTTCTCAAGCAATTTGAAAGGGTTGTGGAATATAAAAGAAAGAATGAATTGCAATCTGAATTTGATTCAAGGAAAAAATTACCTAGAATCAAAATGAGGACACCTATGTTAATCCAAGCTAGCAAGTTGTACACACCAACTATTTTTAAAGCTTTTCAAAGTGAATATGAGAGATCAATGGTAGAATGCACCACAAAGGCATTGGAAGGAACAAATGAATATCTTGTAGCAATCGGGAGTCTAGATAAAAATTTCACCTTAGAGAAGGAGTACAAAGTCATTGGTCATCCATTAGAACAGACTAGTACATGCAGTTGTGGGCAATTCAATAGACTTGGAATACTAAGTGGCCATGCTTTAAAAGTCCTTGATTTGATGAATATTAAATTACTTCCCACGCACTATGTAATTGAAGAGATGGACGCTGGAAGCACGCAAAAAAAAAAGTACAGACAACAAAGGCCGAGACATAATAGAGAATCCAAAATTAGATGAATTGTTGAACTACAAAGATATGGCTCGCAAAAATTCAACAATTTGGCACATCGAAATGCAAGCCATCCGTAATGCATCTTGTTAGTAAACAACACACTTGACATGCTCGGCAAGCAAATAGAAGAAAAAAATATTACTGTGCCCTATGGATCCCATCATCGCTCCCACCAATGTTATTGTACCTAATGAATTGTTGAGTATAGCAAGCCTAAAGAAAAAGGAGGTGGAAACAAAAACCTCAAAGCGCCAAAAAGCTTGGTTTGAGAAGAAGCGCAAGTGTGCAAAAAAGGGAGTTAAAAACAAAGAAAACAATACAAAGGTGTGTGACAGGAAAAAAGGAAAATGTTTAAAGGTATGCGACGACACAAAACATATAATTGTCTCTAGTTGTATCCATTGCAAAGAGTTTCAGTTATATTTAACTATTTGATTCTCTTTCTTTCAAAAGGTCTTTTTTTTCAAAGGAGCAAGAAACCATACAAGTCTTGGCGTCGATGATGGCACAACAGCACAAATGTCATCTTTGCCTGAGGAAGGGATTTCTGAACCATACATGACAATTAATTCCTTCTCAGAACTAGTGACTGGACCAATGACAGCTGCTGTTATTGATGAATTCTAGCAATACAGATCGTCCATGGATGTTCTGTAGTTCAAGTATAATGTTCATATAGTTTCTGGTTCTGTAGTTCAAGTATAGTATTCAGTAGTTTGCTAGCAGCTTTTGTGACAATGGTGCTTCAGGGCTTCAAGCTGGATGATCAAAACATATGATCAGGAACAACTTTTGTATATTGCAGTGACAAATGCATTCCAGAACATTTATATATAAACCAATGCCATCTTACAATGAGTACCAATTCCTATTGAGTGACAATTTACATTTTGCTAACATTTACAGCAAGGTAGCAACCTCAAAAAATTACAGAACAGAACACCTTGAATGCACATTTTACAGTAACAAGCAGCTTTCTCAGTCCTGACCACCAAGCGCACTCATTTTACAGCTTCCTCGGTCCAGCGCCGTGCTGATCCTGTGACGAGAAATCAGGAGCACCGCGCCTCTCCGATGACGCACCTGGCCTAGGATGGAGCTGCTGCGTCGATCTGGTGACTGCATCGGCCAGCGGCGCCCTCGGTGGGGGGAGAATGCCAGCGGCCTAGGATGGAGCTGCTGCATCGGCCAATGGCGGGAGGCTGGGGATGGCTGTGCGCGGTGGGGAAGCAGGAGATGGCCTGGCTGTGCAGCGGTGGGGAACAGGTGAAAACCATGGCCGCGCGCGGCCCGCAGCGATGAGAGGCGAAGAGGAGGCGGCGAACTGTAGCGGTGACGACGGAGGAGCCGCCGGCGCTGGAAAGCCGCGAGTTGGGGCTGGGAGTCACGAGGGGAAGGGAAAGGAATCGGTGGATGGGCTCATATGGGCCGGTTGGAGGCCTATTAGGTTACAGTTTTATGAAGCTCACGCTTGATCTAGATGGACGGTCTGGATCAGTAACTGGAGAGGCAAGTCAATCCGTACAAATTTAGAGGACCTCGTTCCGGAATGGCTGGCCAGTTGCAACGAATGTGCATGATCTTGAGCGTGGGAGTTATTAGGCCAAAAGAAAATCAGGTGTCATAAATAAATCTGGCTCAAATGCTAGCTGCCCACATGGTAAATAAAAAATAAAGAAATAACTATCCTCTTGTCTTTTTTTCACACACAGCTCCATTTTTTTTTTTGCTCGTTTTCCGATCGTCCATGATGCTCAGAAGTTATGTCAATCGTTCATGGTTGTTGAATGCCTTTGCAACCACATTCCTCTTTATCCTATTTTCTCATTCCATTAGTGTAACATCCCAAAATGGCCAAGTGGGTCCAATTCACGGAATGGGCCGATGGACTGTAGCTGGTCAGTGTGGCGGAACACTGTAGCGGGAGTTACTGTACATCCGGACTCCACACTGTAGCGGACTGGTACTGTAGTTCTCGCACTTTAGCAGTCCGTTACTGTTTACCGAAAACGGGCAGGCCAGTTTCGAGTTACTGTAGCGCGGGGACTGCTCACCGGGTACTGTGAAGGCCGCGTCAGCGCTGTGGCGGCTAGATGTTTAGTACCATACCGTGAACTGGAGGAAGTTCCAAACCGACTTAAATACCGGCCGGGACGCCGTAGTAACCTTCGGTTAACCGTTTTGAACGAAGCGGCGGCCTAAAGTTCAAGCGGGTTGCTACGCGAGTGGGACCACTCCTCTAATTAGAGTGGGGCCCGGCCGCGTCGCCGGGACCGGATGTTACAATTAGAGTAGTCCCAATTGAAAAAAACTAACATTGTTTTCATAGCAAAAAATAAAAACATATGTAGAAACCATTTTCACATTGGTAGTGTTTTTGAGTAATAATTATTTTATCTTTCTTTTTCTCAATTTCACCAATGGGGAGTGTTGCATTAACCCAATATGGAAACTAATGGTTTCTCCTCAATGACAAATTCATAAGAAACCATTTCTATGATTTGTGCTCTTTTTCTCATTAATTAGGCTGTCACATCACCATTATTTTTCTCATTAATTAAGCATTTTTTGGTACGACATTCGCTTTGAGTCTGCCCAACCGCCACCCCATGCGAACCCGAATGGAGAAAAGGAAACGAATTAACCATGCAATAAAGGAAGGAAAAGAAAACGAATCGTCCATGATACCTCATAAAGGAAGGAATTAACCACGCAGTAAAGGAAAAAATTAACCACACAATAAAGAAAGGAATTAACCATGCACGTTGATTGTTGCCATAAAAATAGAAAGAAAACCGTGACACCTGCTCTTCCACCCGTCCGTAAATAGAAGGAGAAAATCTAGGAGGAAAAAAAAAATCCCACAGTGCCCATTCTCCTCTCCATCGAAGGGGCTTTTTTCCTTTTTGAGCTTCCGTGAGAGAAAATTAGGAAACTAAAAATAAAAAGATCCGCATGCACCCTCCCCTTGCCCAAGCGAATTTAGAAGGTGCGATCAATCACGTCCTCCACACCCGTGCGTAAATTTGGACAGTGTGATTCTCTCCACCCATGCGAATTTAGAAGGTGTGATCAATCACGCCCTCCCCACCCCCATGCGAATTTGGAAGGTGCGATCAATCACACCCTCCCAACCCGCACGTAAATTTGCAAGGTGTGATCCTCTCCACCCATGCAAATTTGGAAGGTGCAATAAATCACGCCCTCCCCACGCCCATGCAAATTTGGAAGGTGCGATCAATCACACCCTCCCCGCTCACACGCAAATTTGAAAGGTGCGATCCTCTCCATCCATGTGAACTTGGAAGGTGTGATCAATCACGCCCTCCCCACGCCCATGCAAATTTGATTGTGCGATCAATCACAACCTCCCCATCCGTACACAAATTTGAAAGGTGTGGTCTCTCTGGCCTCCCTACCCGCACCCAAATTTGGAAGGTGCGGTCTGTCTGGCCTCCCCACCCGCACCAATAGTCAAGTATGCATACACAGGTCCTTGATAATATTATCTTAGGCGAATTACGAAAAAGCTCATAAAATAGAGTTTAAAAACCCGCGTATCCATGATTGATTGTGTTACTTTCACAAAACTTATTTAGATTAAATGCCACTTTAATATCATTGTTTAATTTTATAGTATTGTTATCTTATCATGCGATCCATGTGTTTTTATATAAAATTTTGTTATCCTGGTAGCCACGCACGGGCGTTTAACTAGTCTTTGAAAAAAAAGTTGTACTCCCTCCGTCCCCACGTGGGTTAAATTAGTTTTTGACTTTTAAACTTCACGTGTTTGACCATCCGTCTTATTCAAAATATTTATGTAAATCATAAAATAAATTAATCAATATTCAAGTATCTTTATTGATAAAATAAGTCGTCTGCCAAAATAAATTATATTTGTGTAAAAAAATTTGAATAAGGCGAAGCGGCGAATAAGATGGCGCGATTTTGATGAGGTGACAAACTCAGTGGGACGGAGTCACGGAGGGAGTTTGTTTCACAACACGTCAAACTGGAGAGGTCCCCGGCCGGCCATTGTCTTGCGGACCCAAGGACCCCAGTGCGGCCGAGGTCGAAAACGATGTTCGGCACTCCACTGCACCGGCAAGTGTAGTGCGGAGAAAAGGGAAGAGATGATGAGTCGGCCGCCTCACCGCCTCCCGATTCCGCGACGGCCCGCAGCCACAGGCCACCGGATAACGCACGGCGGAACCATCCAAAAGCGGGGGGGAGCTTTTTCCCATCAAAACCCCACCCGAATCGCGCCAAATCAACCAAACACCGGGAGCAACAGCAGCAAACTCTACTCACGATCCCTCTTCTCCGGCCTCCGCGGAACTAGGAGCCGCCACCAGCCATGCAGCCCGACGCGAACGCCCCCGCCCACCGCCTCGCCCGCGTAGCCGCGCATCTGAACCCGCGTCAGATGGAGGAAGGCGCGTCCGCGTCCGCGCTGAGGCCCGCGGTGTGCCGCGCCAAGGGCGGCGCGCCGGGGTTCAAGGTCGCGATCCTGGGCGCTGCGGGCGGGATCGGACAGCCGCTGTCGCTGCTCATGAAGATGAACCCTCTCGTGTCCGTGCTCCACCTCTACGATGTCGTCAACACGCCCGGGGTCACCGCCGATATCAGCCACATGGACACCAGCGCTGTGGTAACGTTTTCTTTTCTCACCCTCCCTAATGTTTCTCACTGGATCCGTGGTACTGTACTGTATTGTACTTACGGGAGTGATGGCTACCACCTCTGTGATGCTGCTATACAATCAGCAAGACAGCAGCGTTTGATTGTTCTATGTGCCAGCCAACTGATGGATTTGGCAGGTCACGCACTTAATAATTAGTTGATTTGTCACAGTAGGCAGGCACCCAATCGATTAATTCTACGGCGTTTTAGTTTTCTACTAGTTGGTTTCACCAGCTCATTATGCTATTATTATGTTACTACCTGTTATTATTGTGAATCATTATGTTCGCTGATTGTTGTGGTCGGGCTACTGATGTTTTCAGAACATCGTTCACAACATCTGTTGTTATACTTAAAAAAGAAAACCAACTCGAACTTCTGTTTATATTTGTCTTACATATGCCATTTGAGTATATAGTTCAGGCCTTGGTCTCCTTTATGCCTACAACTACAAGAAACCGAGCACAAAGAAAAGGAAAAAAAAAGATACAATTACTCTCTGGACTTTGAAAAGAAAAAAAAAGTATAAACAGACTATGTTTTTAAAAATGTATTTGAATTCCAATATTTTTCAAACAGCTTAAACACTGTTTCCTTGGCCCAAATTACCTAGGTACCAGAAACTTCAAATGTGAACATCCACTTTAGTCCAGCTAACAACTCTGGTAAAACTTCTTTTCAGGTCCGTGGCTTCCTTGGGGCACAGCAGCTTGATGCAGCGCTTACAGGAATGGACCTTGTAATCATACCTGCTGGTCTGCCCAGGAAACCAGGAATGACAAGGGATGATTTATTCAACAAAAATGCTGGGATTGTTCGTACACTCTGTGAAGGCGTTGCAAGATGCTGCCCTAATGCAATTGTGAATTTGATCAGCAACCCAGTGAACTCAACTGTTCCCATTGCTGCTGAGGTTTTCAAGAAAGCTGGAACTTATGATCCCAAGCGTCTTCTTGGAGTGACAACACTTGATGTTGTGAGGGCCAACACCTTTGTGGTATGAAGCCTAATACATAGCATGTCTTAAGGACCTGGATACTTTGCATACCCTAGTAGGACTGTTGTACTTCTCAATTTGGTAATATGCATTTCTGCTTCCTATTGTGTATTGTAGGCCGAAGTGCTTGGAGTTGATCCAAGAGATGTCAGTGTTCCTGTTGTTGGTGGGCATGCTGGGGTAACTATATTACCCCTCCTCTTCCAGGTACTGATTATATGCTGATTTCATCACACTGGAAATGATAATATTGAAATATTATCTAGTTTCTATGACACTAGGTGCTGAATTAAAATCTGTTTTTCGGCAGGTCACACCTACAAGCTCATTCACTCAGGATGAAATCAAATATTTGACAGACCGCATACAGAATGGTGGCACAGAAGTTGTGGAGGTACAATGATATTTAACTTTACTGCCTGAAGTTAAGTCTAACCGAACTGATGTAACGATAAATGCTCTTCTATAGTCTAAGCCCTTCATCTGATATTCTCTGTGGCTCTGTGCCAAAACAGAGATTAGCTTTACATGTTCGGTTTTTTTTGTCCATCAAACATTTGGTGAACATGCATCTCTAACTGATACATATTATGTATTTGGCACAAAGCATGTAAAGCTATGATTTATGTCGATAAATTTATTGATTTCAGTTTAATGCTATTGTTTTATTTGCTGGGAGTCGAGACAGCAGGACTAAGTATTTTGCCATGCTTGAGTTGTGAGATCTAGTTGTGGTTGCAACATTGATAAACAATGAGATTCTTCTAGCTGAAGGCATACAGCATACCCTTTTGCATCCCTTATGCATTACACATTAGTTCTAACAATTTCTCAATATTTAATATGAGTTTAAGGAAAATATCACAAATGAAATTGATGATGTCATTCATCGGTCAATATTGCATACCTAGAGTTGCATATCCTGATGTATTATGCGTCTCTGAAACTACCACAAGTCCATTTTGACTGCTTCCTGAAGTAATTTCCAGTTAACTGAAAACTGTGTGAGTAATGAATGTTGTTTTCATTGATTTCAGGCAAAGGCTGGAGCAGGCTCTGCAACTCTGTCAATGGTAGGGTTTACATATACATGATGGCTTATTTTATTAGGTGATCAAAAGTTTAGTTTCTATACTAACAGAAGAAAAACCTCAGGCTTTTGCTGCGGCAAAATTCGGCGATGCATGCTTGCGAGCTATGCGGGGCGAAGCTGGGATTGTGGAATGTTCATATGTTGCATCCGAGGTATCCTTCCTTACACGAAATCTGTATATTTCTCCTTCACATACCATCCGAACATCGACCCTTATCTTAGTTCACAGGTGGGTTTGTACTCATTTTCTGTTTCTCCATTTGGCATCAGGTGACAGAGCTGCCGTTCTTTGCAACAAAAGTGAGGCTTGGCCGTGGTGGAGCCGAGGAGATCCTCCCGCTTGGACCTTTGAATGATTTTGAGAGGTACCCTAGCTATACAGTTTACACTTTTTTTGAGAAGTCACTATACAGTTTACACTGAGTATCATAATTATTAGATGATGAATTCTCTCGATCTCCGGAATTCATTGGGCTAATGCTTCTTCGATCTCTGGAAAAACAGAGCTAGTCTGGAAGCGGCAAAGAAGGAACTCAGCGAGAGCATTCAGAAGGGCATCGCTTTCATGAACAAGTGAAGTGATACGAAGGGACCGTCCCTGAGATCCGGACCATACATAGATGTAATAGTGTTGTGATATAGTGCTCATACCTGTAATACCACTTTTGTAAGACGAAAGTAAAGAAATGGCTAATTGCCCTTTAGCAACTGTAACCATTTCCTTGGTATGGAATAAAAAATCTTTCGTCTTCATTTCACAGAAAACAAAGGTGCTGCCACTAGTACATATAGAACTTCTTGATGGCTCGTGGCATCTCGTTCCTGCGGGAAATGGCCGTGTGTCGTCGCTCTCGCGTGTTCGCCGAGCCGAAGGTCTCAATGGAAGTATTGGAGCAGAGCATGGTCGGTGGTCGCGACGTGGACGTGGCTACGTGCCGACGGTGCCGTGCGTGCCTGTTCACCACGGCGCCGCAGGAACAACAGATTACCAGTGGAGACTGCACTATGGGCCATCGTAGAAGGTTGTTGTATATCTCGGCCCATCTCGTGGGCAGGAGGCAGGCCACTAGTGGGCCGTCTTAGAGGTTATCGTTTAACTCGGGCCAACTATAAAGAAGGAAAAAGTCTACTTTTGGTCCCTCAAATTTTGCGAAAGTCCGATTTTGGTCGCCAACTTCAAAACCAGGACAAAATCGGGTCCCTCAACTTTTCAAACCGTGCAGGTTTTAATCCCTCGGCGGGTTTGGACGGTGGTTTCGCTACAGTAACTCGGTTTTGCTACAGTGACCGTGGTTTCGTTTTTTTTCCCTTTTCTTATTTATTTAATTTGAATCTTTCAAAAATCATAGTAAATCACAGAAAATTCATAAAATAGAAAATCCAATTTTGTTGGACTCCACATGAGTAGAGCTACGCAATGAATATATAATATGGTATACTTTAGTACAAAGTTTTTGCTAGAAGGTTTTGCCTTTTTTTATTTATTTCAGCTCAATCTTTAAAAAATCATAGTAAATTACATAAAAATTATAAAATAAAAAATTCAATTTTGTTGGACTCCACATGAGGCGCGCAATAACACAGTGCGTAGTTACTTGTGGCTCTTTAGCTGGGTTAGGTTAGCTAGGTTTGTTGTCTTGACTGCGTGTGCGACGTGCGCTGCGGTACGTGAACTTGATCGATGGATCCCGGCCAATAAATTAAATAGTACACATATATATCTTTATTGTGTAAATATGCTCATGTGAAGTCTAGCAAAATTAGTTTTTCAATTTTATGATTTTTTATAATTTATTATGATTTTTTAATTGAGCTGAAATAAATTAAAAAAAGGTAAAACCTTCGTAGCAAAAAAATTTTATATTAAAGTATACCATATTATATATTAATTGCGTAGCTCTACTTATGTGGAGTCCAAAAAAATTAGATTTTCTATTTTATGATTTTTCTGTGATTTACTATGATTTTGAAAGATTCAAATTAAAATAAATAAGAAAAGGGAAAAAAACGAAACCACCGTCACATAGCAAAACCGGAGTTACTGTAGCGAAACCACCGTCCCAAACCCGCCGAGGGACGAAATCTGCACGGTTTGAAAATTTGAGGGATCCGCTTTGTCCGGTTTTGGAGTTGAGGGACCAAAATCTGACTTTCGTAAAAATTCGGAGGACCGTATAGACTTTTTCCTATAAAGAAACCATCCAAGTTCCAGAAATTCTCAACACTGAAGCCTAAATTTGAATTGCCATCAGCTGTAACTTTTTTTTCCTGCACTGATTATCTTAGTTTAATGTTTGTGAAATGATGAGTTCCAAATCTCTGGATACGTATCGGCGTATTTGTGTTAATTAAAATTCAACATTTTCATTAAAAAAACCCAAACCGCTAACCGAAAACTGGGATCACATATTCTGATCTTTTTATAGCTCCTGAGGAGAGTGCCCTAAACCATTGCGTTTTTTTTTTTTTTCCTCGGTGTACTGTACATACATACTTGCTGTCGATCGCTGCCACCCATACTGTGATGCATTTAAAAGTAATATTGTGTGTGGAGAATCTGCCGGCTATCGCGTCCACGGTAGCAAAATTATTTCCGACCGTTTGATCTTGGTTTTCGACGACCGGATCTAACTCATCCTACTCAGAGCAGCAAGTATATATTTGGGCCCCTCCTCACTCAAAAAAAAAAAAAAAAAAAAAAAAAAAAAAAACCTAAGCTCTCGCTCCCGTCTTCCCCGTCTTCTCCGTCGCGGGGTCGGGGCGCCGCCAGCGCGGCGCCTCCACCTCATTTGCTCCCGCACCCACTCCCTCCTCCGCCTCCCCTCTCATTGCTTCCTTTCTCTCCTTCTCTTCCTCCTCCGGTATAGCCGGCCCGGCTTGGCGGCTCCCCTTTTGGCGTGGCACCTCGACCTAGGGTTTCGCCTCTTCCTCCACCGGTGCGTGCATGCTCCGGCGACGGCCCGGAAGAGTACTCCTCTCCCATCTCCCTCCTCTCTCGCTCCTGGCGGGAGAGGCACATCGGTCTTCCTTACCGGCGGAGGCCCATACCGGCCCGAGTCCGGCGAGGGAAGAGGCGACCATGGTCGGATCCGTCCCTCCTCCCATCGAATCCCCGGCCCCTCTTTGCCGAGATGACACTCTCCTCCGTTCACACTCTCCGCCTCCGAGTTCCTTTCTTTGGTGCTTGTTGGTAAGGCATCCGTCTCCCTCCCTCGTCATCTTTTCTGTTGTGGGCTCTGGATAAGTTGTTTCAAGTTGAATCATCGTTCCATGGGTCGCAGAGTAAAGTTGATTTGAGCGCAACTATTGTTTGCTAATAATTCCTAGATTCCCTTCTCTCTTGCAATGTGTTAATGCCGTAATACCTATCCATCTCTACACTTTCTTCCAAATCTCATTAGATCCGTATGTGGTAACATTTCTTTCTCAAAATTTCATTTCATACCGCATCCTGAATTTGCTCGAACATGTCGTGGACGTTGCGGTAGCAATCGAGAACTTCCTCGCTCGACAATGAAATTCGTGAGGACATGTTTGTGTGTCGATGCTATTTTCGGATGTTTTTTTTCGCAGCTACCATTTCTAGATATACAAGTTTGCATTTATATAACTTTTTGCTAAAATGATTGGATAGATAGAACTTAAAATATCATTTTATAGCTTACGCATCCAATCATCCTTGCAAATGTAAAAAAAGACACCTTGATATTCCAACGCATACGTGTCGATTACTAGATAGGTCCGAGGGGCTCACGGGGGTCGCCCAACACTTAGCTTGTTTGCTCCAAAGGAGGTCGATGTCCTATGAAAAAGAAACAAAAAACTCGGAGGACTAACTATCCAACTTCTTAGTTGCTACCTAATTTGACCGTAGTGTTGCCCTTTTCGTAGTTTATTATAGACATTGCATCATGCTCTTCTAATACAACCTTAACAGGTTTGGTGCTTTCGCACATGGTGCCACCGGCAAATTTTCTCGTTAATTAAGTTTAACATTAGACTTCTCTTACGCCTTTCTAAAAAAATATAGATGCGTAATGTAGATTTTGATGTCACTAAGATAACCAAATAATTCATTGGTAGTCGCACTATTTATCATATTTCCATCCTTCGTCACTTATATAATTTAATTCATCTTCCAGTCGACCGGATCTTATATTTCGTAAATCCAAGAAGGAAATCCATTCGGTTGGTGTTACTTGTATTAAGCTTCGTTCATGGTGAAGTGCTTCCAATGACTCGGTTTTGTTAGAGTCGTTCTTATGGCGTTTCGGTTGTGTTCATCTATGCAGAAAGATCGAACCATGCTAATTTGCTATAGGTACATCCCCAATCCTCTCTCTCTCTGTCCCTCTATCTAATGTTTGGAAGGATTGGATGGGTTATGACTAATCTTTAGCTCACTTTATATTATACCGCACACTTGCTAATATATTAATTTGAATTAGCCCTTCCGGCATGGATGGCCGGTGCTATGTAAACATGAGTCAAACATATGGTTTAATCTTTAAACTTTGTAAGTTTCTACGTAAATTGCTTCGGTGTCATCCACCTATTGACAAATGGGCTGCGTGTGAAATCTCCGGGGTCCTGTCCTCGTATGGTTACCTCTCAAAGATCCAAATGACAGTTAGCTGGGTTCTTGCAAGCGTTGATTTCGTGCACCGTGAGTCAAAAGGGGCCGATATTTGGTGTAATCTGCTCCATTCAAACTAACACAAAGATAAGATTTGCTCGGGGAGCTCTTCAGACTTTGTTTCCCTGCAGTTAGAAGTGAGCACGATAAGTGATCCGACCTACTTTTTCTCCAACGATTTTCTCGGGAAAATACAATCTTCTATAGTAAAGAAAACGTTTCAAAACCTTTCCTTGAGATGTAGCTAGACTGTGCATGTCAATGTCGATCTCAAAGTAGTTATCACCCCACACGAAGCAAGTATGCTTCAATATTCCCTCAAGTAATCAAAGTTCAATGTATGTCTAAAATAAGACATTTTACATGATCATCAACAAACCTCTCGTAGGGGAGAAGAAGTATTATTGACTTATCTCCGGGAATTGCCAAAGCCGACAAATAGCATTACCATCAATCACATAACCATATAAATTATTATTGATTATTGACTTAACAATATAAAAGAACCAGTCTACATGCAAAAATGCTTTTTTTCTCTTTTGAAACAATCAATGCTACAGAGTGCTATGCATCTTTCCTACCCGGATCAACTATATGCCAAAGGAGTTAAAGCGAAGAATGCCAAGAGCCCAAAGGGGCCTTCACCGCATCCACCCTAAAGTTTGCAACCACGAAATGTATGCATGATGTCTCCGAAATAATAGTTCGAGCTCGGATCGCGGGGAGGAAGTTCAGATTCTACATACCCTAAAAACAAACCCCAGAACAAATATTCTCCACTATATATGAACTACTATTGTTTATTTCCTCCGTGTAGACATTCTTTGTTCCAAGGTTTTCACTTTGCTTCTAATTTTTTTAAAAAGGGTAAGAATAATCTATCGATTTGCAGCCACTGTTTACAATTTGCTAAAAACGACCACCCCTATTTAAACCATTATGTGGCTTCGAGCCGCCGGAGATATCGGTTGCCTACGATCTCATATAGCAATAATTGATGGCTAAAATTTTGGGACCGAACAACCGATAGTAACAAGTTTAGTACCGGTGAAACAATTCGAGGCTTGTCTAGGTCATTTTCTATTGGATTCCAAACATTGCCTCGGCTTTGTGATTTAGGCTTTTACTTTTCACTATCTGGCTTCTTCATAGGCATGAAATCCACTAAAGCTAAGCAAATGCTGAAATCGGTAAGTAGGCCGATTGTACACTAATGATATTTCATCCCGAAAGGGTTTACCCGAATAACATTTTTTTTCCTTAGATACCCTTGGATAAAATTCGTTTGGAGGCGGATGCACTTGACGCCTTCCCCGTGTCACCGTCCCTCGCTCACGATTCGGATGCGAGATAGTGAAAACGTCACATAGATTGAGAGTCACAGTCGCTAATGCAACAAATGAGTCCTTCAACCATCCGTAAAATATCCATATTGTAAGTTCTTTTTCCATGGATGATCTTGTTCAAAATTTCTTTCCGAAGCTTTTTCCCGACTTCTTTGGTTTCATATGTTCATCCGCTTTTTCAACAAAAAAGTAGGTTAAAAGCAAGAACCCAAAGAAAAATATACAACAAAATATGATTATGCGTTCCTTCCTATGCAATTTTAAAAGCGTAATTATATATTAATAATATTTAAGTCCTTTTGTTTTGAATTGCCGAATCAATCATGTGCCAATTTCAAGCATTGAGCTTTCCATGTATTAAAAGGGCATGTTTATTTGACATTAGCGAAGAATGGGATGAGAAGATGCTTCTAACAAACCGTGGGGGGTCCCTTATTTTCCGGGTTTTTGAAGTATGTCGCATCACTCCTTCAAATGCCACTTTCGATTGGCGTAGGCGACTTAAAGTATGCTACCAAGTCTGTTTTCTTATCCCGGCTCCAATGATCAATATAAAAGCTGAAGCCATCTAAATAGGGTTCAACAATACCTTGTTTCCTGGGCATCAAATGGGGAATCTGTTCTTTTTAGTTTTGACTCCTCGCTTTTTCTCCCCTCATTAATGCTTTTGGTAGGATTGTATGCGGGCTCCCACAAACAATGCTTGAAAAACTCAAGTGGTCAGTACATCACTCTTAATATTGGTGAAATAAAATGGATATTGAATCAAGGCAAATAAGAATGGTATCTTGGAAACATTTTTATCTGCAATAAGACATCCACATCGGTGATAGCCATTATCGACTTCCATGCATCTTGTTGTAATTTTTTGCCCTATTTTTGTTTTCTCAAGCATCCCCAAAATCGCCGTGTCTTGCTCCTAGATCGGCGAGCAAAGGCATATGTTCATAATCTTTGCATCCACTATTTTTACTTGGAATACTGCATAATGCTTGTCCATTACCAATACATATGTTCATTACTAATACAAACGACCAAGAAAAATCTAATAGAAACCGACCAAACCTGTTTTTTGCAAATGGAACAATTTTTGGCTTGCATAACACAAATTGCTCCAATACAATACATTGTCACAAAGGCGAAACTTTTAATTCATAATCAAATGAAGCCAACACAATGAAAAAAAAAAATAGGTAGGAGACTAAATTTGGAGACATCTTTATATCTCTATTAGTCCTTTTTCTTTGTGTTAGACCACCAAGCGAACGGCTTTGCAAGTGTTGTTTTTTCTTGGTGATTTTTTGGCCAAAGACTTTTTGCATTGAAAAATTGTTAGTATTTCCCTATTTGAGACAACTCAAATATTTATGTATATGATATTATTTTAAATGCAGCCAACAATGGATTGTTTTACTACTATTTGAATATTTGTAATGGTCGTGTAACCATATATTTGGAGTTTTGTTGAAGGTTGGTCCTTCCTTTATAGTGCAAGGGCAATGCGGATGAAGCCATTGTGATTTCGAACAATCGATCTACATGGAGGATCAATTAAACTCTAAGGCCATGGCTCACTTATTCATTATATCAAGAAAAAAAGGTGCCTTCGGTTTTGTTTTTCTTCATGATATTTTTCATGTTATCTGAACGTTCTTTTTCTAACATTTGAGATATTTGTGCATAATGAAGGTCGCATCTATAGTGGTGTAAATCTCTCGCTAATTTTCCAATGCGAGGTGCGGTTAAGTGGCTTCTTACGTGTTGGCATTCAATGAGCGTATCTTATGTTGATGGCCTTCGAGGTCATGTAAAGAACTTAGATAGCATTGTTTCTTATTTTGTGAGCTTACCCGTGTCTCGGAACAGTTCATTTTATTAAGAAGATGTCAACATCGAGGAGTTCAGCTCAAATTGGTGGAGATGTGATTCATTACGAATTGCGCCTATTATTCCATTGTTGGATAGCCTGGAAGAGGAAGCTATTACACTTGCATTGTTTCTTTATGTACTCTATCAAACTTTGGAACGGGTTGATTCCTAACACAATCTGGCCCAATACTACGTTATGTTTCGTAAATGCTTTGCCATACGGTACGAACATGAAGATGTTGAGATGATTTTGGATGGACCTAGCTATCTATGTATATTTCGTTCGAACAAGACTGCTTTTATAATAGAGACTATGGCTCCTTGGTGCTCTATCGCAAAAACTATTTTATGTAAACTCACGTGTGATGTATGATTTGGACATCTAACATCCGGCGTTCAACCGTTTAAGTGTAAGATCTAGGTAGCACCTATGTCTCGTGCAATATAAATGCAGTGTTTGAACGCCTCGCGGTTGTTTCAAAATTTCTACCATGTTGTTCCTCTGTCAACGTTATTCCATTTAACAAGATAACCACGGCCAAGTCAGTTCTTGTTGCGCGTGGGCGCGAAATCACTAGTATATATGGTCCCTCCCGGCTGGCCGGGAGCGCGGAAGGTTTGTTCAGCTCAACTGCTCCCACTCACGCCGCATCCATATTCCATCCACCTCACAGTTACAACAGGATGACAGGAACACCCGACCGACGACACGACACGAAACGACCCTCCCCGGCCCTAACAACAACTGCTCCGGACGGCCTTCAGGCCTTATCGTAACAGTTTAGCCAGCGTTCACTGCCGGTTCTGTCCCGTGTGCCCACTCGCGCAGCAGGTCCGGTCGCCGCGCACCATACCCTCATGTCGCGTAGCGTTCACCTCGTCGTAGCCGTAGTGCATGTGTGCCTCACATCGGCGGGTCCGGCCGTTTGGACGGTATCCAGACGTCCAGTGTGGAGATGGACCAGGCCATCACCAAGGAAGTGTGCGTACGTGCATGTGAAGGTGAGAAGAGACATATTGGTTGACCTCGTCTTTGTCGTCACCAAAGGTTCGTCCAAAGGCCGTCCGGCCTGTAAACGCTGCAGAATCCTCTCCCGCGGTCCTGTTCGATCTCCTTTTGCTAGTGCGTGCGCTTTCAAATCCGCTCTGTGGTGGATCCAGAAATTTTTGTGCATTGGTGGTGTCCGTCTTTCAAACCTGCCCAAACCAAACCTGTCAGCGCGATCGATCGAGCAACTTGCCTCCGGTCGACTCCGGTCCCGTCGATCGGCTTGCCGTTCGCCTGCTCGGCCTTCACCTTCTCCTCCGGTCCATCCACGTCCACCCTCACGGAGACGTGAATTGCAGTTGTAGAAACGCGCGGGCGAGCGTGTGGCGGATCCGCGTCCGCTACTCAATCCGAAAACGGATGCACCTGGTGTCACTTTTTGCCTCGTGGTCGTGGAGCGTCATCGTTGGGGTGTCGGGTCGGCACGTACCATGATGATGATGATGATGGTGCCGCTCCGGCGCTCCCCGTCCGGGCCGGTGGCTGGCTGGCATCGATCGGCAATCATTGTTGGCTTCGTCGTCGCTCCCATGGCTGGCCGGCCGGCCGGGGCGGAGACACCGAGCGCTCTGCTGCTCGCCACTATCGCGTGCGGGCAGCGGAAGGCAGGCGGGTGAAAGTTAGCATTGACCCCGGCCGCGCCAGCAGCCCAGTGCACTGCACTGCACTGCTGCTCCGTCGTCGAGCGGGCAGGCAGGGTCAGCAACCTGGCAGGCTGGCACCACCACGCCACGATTCCACGGACGCCAACAGGAAGGCCGGGAACGGCATGACTTTCCTTGCTGGCAAGCCCACAAGTGCACCGCTTTCGCCCTGCCCCTGACACTGACAGTGAAAGCTGCTGGTGCCCAACTCAGGCTGCTGCAGCCAACCGGAGGTCCGGAGCTCTGTCCATTACACGCCGGGCGGCACGGCGGTCGCCGTCTCCCTGCTCACTGCTGAGTTCGTTGCTGCACTGCTCGTCACGGTGGATGCGCACACGACCAATCGGATCCGCATGGCTTCATCGCATTTGCTCGTATGATTTTGCCCGCGTCCTTGCCGTCCATTTCCATGAATCCATCCCCACGAAAAAATGGCCTGGTACCAGCCCATCCGCGTGATGCTGCTCAGCTGCTGCCTGTCCTGCCTCAACGTCCGTCCGCCGCTCCCCTGTGACAATGGCAAGGCAATCATGCCTGCCTGCCTCGGCTCATCGCCTCAGCGTCACCGGCGCGGCGCTTGGACGAGGACGGACGACCGGCGCGGCTCGCCACTGCGCCTGTTATGCATGCATGTGGGCGCGGTCAGGGAGCCAGAAAGCACTGAGCCTTGGTCAGGTAGACAGGCGCGCCACTACTATCGCATCAGTGCATCTGCGTCGTCGTCCGTCAGACGATCAGCAGCTCAGAACACTCTGAACACCAAAGGACATGCATGGCACGGAAGGCCTCGTCTGCCCCTGTACTAACGGGTGACAACAACGGTGGACGTCCATCAGATCAGGTTTCAGTGCCGAGACACGAGAACCTCTGATCCTTGGCCTCGCTGTCGTTCCTGGATTGCCCCAATCAAAACACCGGAGTAATGACATTTTGAGTATTGTACACTACTACCCCCCCTTCTTCTCTACATACGGAGGAGTAGTATGTATAAAAAATGTAAGTTTTAGATTTGTATTTAATAAAATTTAAAGTTTTACTTATTTTAAGTTTTATTTATTTTAACTAAATTTAATAAAATTCTTATATATTATCAGATAGATTTTATGTATTTAATTAAACTCAAAACATTTTTTATTGAAAAAGTATGAAATACGTTCATTTTTTGGACGGATGGAGCTAGTGATAACAGAAGACGCTCACCACTCCCTTCAATTCAGTGAAGTTAGACAGTGGCATTGCCCATTTGCACTCAATCATGAATTGATGATAGTTGTTTCGTAATTTCGCCTTGTGTTACTGACTGTAAGGTTGATTCATGTTGGTACCGTGGTAGTACAAAAATTAACCAGGAACAGTATGGAGGTTCAAAAACCTCTTATGCCTCCGAGGTAACCCTACCACCATTACTTCGACGCAACACTTCACCTGTGGCCTTGGCTGGTCAGAGAGAGTACATGGTCCATGGATCATGCATGAATGGCAGGCATCAGAGTATCAGACCAAACACCCAACCTGCCCTTTCACTGTTTACCGCACTGCCGTTTACCGCATGTACTACAAAAAGCCACAGTTACCACTTTCCACCGCTTCCAGCTTCCTGCCAAAACATTTCGCTTTTTCCTGCTCCTTATCTTCTGCACGCACCAGCTTGACACTCGATTCATGGTCATGGGGAATTGCTGGTTTTCATAATAATAAAGGAGCTCTGAACTGCCCTTGACTTGCCGGATTGCAAGCCTCCCTCCTGGAACTCCTGGAGCTAGCTGAGCTGAACAATTTTGAACACATACCAAACCCAAACCCAAACCCAAACACAATGCCTTGGATTCCTGCATTAACGCTGAGTTGAAGCATTTTGAACACACACCAACTCCGAAGAGTCCCATGTGCCGCACTGATCTCGCCATTTGCACCCTTCTCAAACTACTTTCTTTTCAGATTCTGAGGCAGCTGTAACTAGTGTAGTCCCGCCACTGCTGCTGTTGCTGATGGCCGGGAACAAGGCGGCTGTGGTCCTAGCTAGCTGTGTTTTTGGACAGAGCAATGGCAAGCACCGATCAAACCGGACCCGGTGAAGTGAGGCCGAAGGAAGCTAGCGTTGTTGCCCTTGCCTTGTCCACCCCACCCAGGCGGCAGGGACGACACGACGAGCGCGGCTTTGGCTGTGGATTCGCGCGCTCACGTGGGTGGTACCGTGGTAGGGGGCTTGCTGGCTTGGCTTGGCGGCCTTGTTTCTTTTCTCGATGAGGTGGCCAACCACTTTAGCCGAAACCAGGGCCTACTGCAGTGGAGAAACAGCGACAGTGCACGCAGAAATCGCAGGAGGATGGGCCATTCTTCAGATCAGATGATTCCCTTTTTTTCCCCTCTTTTTTCCCCTTACTACTTTTTCTTTGAAAAGAATTCTTTTTCGGTTGCCTTTTGCATCTGCTTTATTATGTAGTACTATGTGTGTGTTTAAAAAACAAACAATTGAACATTTTTTTACGGAAGATCATTAGCCATTTGTGCAATTGAATGAATGCGTGGTGAGAGTGAGGTGAGAATGGTGTTAATTTTCGCAATTTGTCATGCTGAAACTGAACATTGATTCCTGAACCTGACCCATCTAATCACTCTTGATCACCTAACGATAGGATATGGACAAACTACGGTACGAACTAAACTGCATCTTCTCAATAACTAGCTACTACTGTACTAGTACTTGGAGACCATCAAGTTCGTTCTCTTTGAACAATGCTCCTCCACTCGCTTTCACTTAACACGGACGGAAGCATCTCAGCGAACAGCGCAGCTGCTGTTGACGTTACGCAGAGGGCAAAGCATCTGCTTACCGAGCCGTTTCTTTCATGCGCCCCTTTGAAATTCTGGGCCAGCCGTCTGCTTTGAAGAGATACAGATCAAGTTCTTTCATACAACAACAAAAGACGATAAAAAAAAAGTGAGAGAAAGCAGCAATCAGATGCTATGGTAGGGTATCTAGCAATTCACCTTGCAAACAGGCTTTTTTTCTTTGGGACCAATGTAGCTTAAGATCTAACTTCAAGGCCTTTAGGGCTTGCCCATCGCTAGCTACAAAGCAGCGTACTGCCCCAGCTAAAATCATGGGCCATATTGCAAGCAGACATCAAAAGCGTACATCTTCCATTGCTTGTCTTTTTTTTGTCAGAGATGCCTCACTGCAGCAGCAGCTTTTTTCTTGTCAAAAGTGCCTCACGGCAGCGGCCCATCTCCTCATCTCCCGTCTCACAACGCGCGCTCGCGTGCTGCTTCCATCTTTTGTCAGAGCAAGCCACGGTCTCTCCTGCAGGAGTCTGCCGGACTGCGAGGCCACAGCTCGCCGTGACATGGACAAACAGTGCATAGGTGGCAGTTGGGGCAGCACACCACGGTGGTGCGTTGGAGAAGGCCTTAGTTATGACCCACTTCCAGTGTTTACACAGAAGCAGAAAGCACTTAAAACATCTTGGTTCCACAACAAAGATTCTGGCGCCAAATTTGACAGAGAGTGCACTTGATACTTTAGTGCCTAATACAATACTAGAGAAAGGGAAATCGATCAGAAGCTCTAGCAATGTAAACAGACTCCTACTACATTGCAGCGGCAAATGAAACATGGCAAACTGGAAACAACCAACCAACAAACAAACTTGAATATAGTACAACACAGGAGGCCAAACTTACTGCATCCTAAATTACGACCTAAGCTTGCGAGATTGAAGTGCAGATTTTGCAAGGAATGGTAACATTTTCAATTTTGGTCACTCAGATGCTGATGAGATCTGGAGGTGGGGATGCCGGAGAGCTTGTTTGCTGCTGATCTCTCGCTTCTACGGTTGGTGCTTCATTGGTCCCAACTGGTGCTGGATGTAGAGGACTGGATGCAGAGCCGTCACCGGAATTTGGAACCTCCTCTCCTTGCTTGGTAGATGGCTTTGGAAGCTCACTCAGGATCTGCACAACCTCCCTCATCGTCGGGCGCTGCACGCTTTGCTCCTCAGTGCAGAGCAATGCAACATAGAAGACATGCATCACCTCATGCAGCGGGACAGTTGACAGCCTTGGGTCCAGGATCTTCATCACTTGCTCTTTGTTTGAGTCTGTCATCATCTTTGCCCATTGGACAATGTCAACACCATCGCCAAACTCACCTACAGGCTTCCTTCCAGTGACAAGCTCAAGAAGCACAACCCCAAAGCTGTAGACATCACTCTTCTCATCGACCTTCAGTGTGTATGCATATTCTGGATAGACACGGATGACAACCAAGAGCAAGGTCAATCAATTGGAAAATAAAATTTAGAGGCCAATAGTCAGACATTTGTAAACCAAGAGCAATGACGTAGATGTAGAGAGAAATACAACAGAAGTTACACATAAAAACTAATTGAACATTACGATCCTGGAGGTGTAAACAGACACCATAAAAATTCTACACAAGGTACAACAATGAAGTAAACTGATCTTCAGTAAATGAATATTCATCAAACAGTATAACAATGGAGTTTTATAGCTTGAACAATGTAATAACTATAAGCATTCTAAACTTGATGATGCATCTCGATATATTCAGATGAGTACTCTATTTATATTGAACTGGATCAGGAAGGGTTGATTTTTACCTGGCGCAATGTAGCCATATGAGCCAGCGATGGCAGACATGCATTCAGATGCCCCTGAGTCCTGCAAGAATTTTGCTAGCCCAAAGTCGGCCACATGAGCTTCAAAGTTGGAATCAAGAAGTATATTATTTGACTTGACATCCCGGTGAAGTATCAAAGGTGAACAATCATGGTGCAAGTAGCAAAGCCCCTTGGCTGCCTCAATAGCAATGCTGTACCGGTATCCCAGTGCAGGTGGCCTCCCTTCTTGCCATGGAGCATCTCCCCAAGGCTTCCATTGGGCATATACTCATAAACCAGCAGGTTAGTCTCATTGTTTGAGCAGAAGCCTAGCAGGCGCACAATATGACGGTGTCGAATTCTGCCAAGTGTTTGTATCTCTGCCGAGAACCCATGATCATGTGATGAGCCACGGCCCATTGCTGCTAGTCTCTTCACAGCCACAAGCTCACCATTTGGCATTGCCCCCTTATACACAATCCCAGCACCACCTTTGCCAATAATGTTCTCCTCTTTCAAGCAATCAAGCACATCATCACTGGTGAAGTCCAGGCGCTGGAATGCAGTGAGTTTCCATACTCGCGCTTCACTAGCTTTCTTCAATGACCGAGCCTTCAGAATCGCCGCAGCAGCAAATGCAATGGAGCAAATCAACAAGCCGAGGACAATGAGCAGCTTGACAGTATTAGTCAGCCAACCATGGCCATGAGTATTGTGGTCGGCGCCAGTGATGCCTGCACCGCATGGACCGAGGTATGGTCCACACAGGCCTGGGTTGCCAACGAAAGATGTGGCATTGAAGTAGCTGAACTGACCAGTTCCTGGCACAAGCCCAGACAAGTTGTTATACGAGAAGTCGACCGCCGTCAAGCTCTGCATTGTTGCAATGGATGGAGGTATCTCTCCATCAAGGTGGTTCCTGGACAGGTTGAGGTAGTTCAGTATTCGCATTCCAGAGATGGCCGGAGGTATCTTCCCAGAGAGGTTGTTTTGACTCATGTCCAAGTAAGTGAGAAGCCGGCATTTCCCAATCTCCGGTGGCACACCTCCCTCAAACTTGTTGCTGCTAAGGTCAGCCTTGGAGAGCTGCTGCAACCGCCCAATCTCTGGAGGTATGGCACCAGAGAAGGCGTTCTGATCAAGAAGCAGCTTCTGAACACCAGAGAAGTTCCCAAGAGATGCGGGCAATGTACCGGTAAGCTGGTTGTTGGACAGGCTGATCTCGCCAAGATTAGGAGCCGCAGCACCGATCACAGCCGGAAAATTACCAGTGAGGAGGTTATCTTGCAACTCAACTTGAGTCAGCTTCGGCAATTCGAATAGCCCCTTCGGAATTGAGCCATTCAGGTAGTTCTCCCCAAGACGGACACGGCTCAAGGACTTGCATTGGCCGAGTGAGTCTGGGATGGCACCGAACAGAAAGTTGCCGAGAGCGATGAGCGTCTGCAGCGTGCCTCCCGCGCAGAGCTCCGGCGGCAGCGTGCCGGTGAGCTTGTTGGACGAGAGGTCGAGCAGCTGGAGGCGGCCGTTGCGTCCAAGACGGCGCGGCACACCCCGGTGAAGTTGTTCTCCCACAGCTGAAGCACCTCGAGGCTGGGCAGGTCGCCGACGAAGTCGGGGATGTCGCCGCGCAGCTTGTTCCGGAAGAGGTTGAGCAGCGTCAGGTTCTTGAGCTCGGCGAAGCTCGCCGGTATCTCACCGGTGAGCGCATTGTTGGACAGGTCCAAAGAACTGAGGCTCTTGAGATAGCCCAGCTCGGACGGTATGCTGCCGGTGAGGCCATTCACCTGCAAGAAGAGCGTGTCCAGATTCTGCAGCCTCCCGAGCTCCGGCGGGATTTCGCCGGAGAGGCCACAGTTGGCGGCATCGAGGCGGACGAGCTCGGTGAGGTTCCCCAGCTCCGGCGGAAGACCACCGGTGTAACTGTTGTAGTAGCCAATGTAGAGCTCCCTGAGGCTGGTGAGGTTCCCCAGCTCGGGCGGTATCTTCCCGGAGAGCTCGTTCCCGGAGACCGCAAGGTACTGCAGCCTGGGCCAGCGTCCGTACTCCGGCGGTATCTCCCCGGAGAAGAAGTTGCCTCCGAGGTGCAGGTGGCGGAGCATGGGCATGTGCGTGACCTCGAGCGGCAGCGTGGCGCTGGTGAGGTTGTTGTTGTAGAGGTCGAGCACCCTGAGGGCGCGGAGCCGCGCGAGCGCAGGTGGGAAGGAGCCGTTGAAGGCGTTGTTGGAGAGGTTGAGGTGGACGAGGAGCTGCAGGCGCGCGAGCGACGGCGGGATGGGCCCGTAGAATCCGTTGGCGGCGACGGAGAGGCGCTGCAGGCCGCGGAGCCGCGACAGCGCCGGCGGGAGCGCGCCGGACAGGTTGAGCCCGGAGACGTCGAGCCCGACGACGGCGCGGTCGGAGCCGCGGGGCGCCGCGCAGGTGACCCCGCCCACTTGCAGTGGTCGGTGGAGGAGGCGGCGTTCCAGGACGCGAGCGCGCCGGTGGGGTCGGAGAGCGCCGCCTTCGCGGCGAGCAGCGCGTCCGCGTCCGTGTTCGTGTCCGTGCCGCCGCCCGCCGCGCCGGCCGCGACCGCGGCGAGGGCCAGGAGCAGGAGCAGCGGGAGGAGGCGCATTGGGCTTCTCTTTTTCTCGGGCGCGGGCGGGGCGGTGGGTGGAGGGGGGAGAGAAGAGAGGGCGAGCGAGATACGGCTCGGCTCACACTCTCGGCGAGGAGAGTGCGGACAAGAGCGTGGTGACTGGCGAGGGGTGCGCTCTGCCTGCCTCTGTTTGCTGTGGGTTTTTTGAACGCTAGGATATCAATCAATCAAGAGGGGAAAAAAAGGTTGATTTATTTTGGTTCTTTTGGGGTGGTGTGTGGGTTTCCTTCTGGGGGATTGGGCTGCTATTTATAACGTGATCTTGCTTGGGGTCTTTCGGTATCGAACGGATGGATGGACATGGGCAATTTTGACTTTTGGCTAACAAATAAACCATGGTTATGCTAAATGGGGTGTTTGGTTGGGCGTCTCAGGCACATTAGAGCAAAGTATAACAAGAGATCGTATGACCGGCTAAATGCTAAGGTGGGAAAGATAAGAGAAGAAGGAGAAGTGAGCTTTAGAAAGCGGCTACCGATCTTGAAACTATGTGTATTTTTCTATACATGTTAATTTTTATAGACTCTACAAACAAAAAATCATGGTCTCAATAGATAGTTTTTATGGTACAATTCTTTTTATCTAATCACGCATTCTCTTTCTATTCTTTACCAATCATATCCATTTTTTCTTGGTTCTCGTGTAGACATGGTTTCTAACTTAGCTCTTGTTTATATGATTTTGCTCTCTCTCTTGAAAGCAAAACACTTAGGTGATAGTATAATTAATATCCATAGAAAATATGGTGGTCTCTGCATTGGGAGTGTCCTTAAACTTATAACAACTTTGGACACAAGATCCAAGACTATTTGTTAAATAAATGAGTCATAAGTTAAATGCGGAGATATAACTATTATATAGGTGAGCTATCTGAAGGCTGTAATGACAGCTCTACAAATTGGCTTCTTTGGTTGTACCGATTAGCCTTGAAGTTGAATATCTAGGGGTGTTTGGTTTAGCGCCACACATTGCCATGGAACAAGAAGAGCTTGCGAATTGATCATAGATCGACTAATTAGGTTCCTTATGGTGGAACCAACACCCACCGAGTTCAAATCCTCGAGTTGGCACCGGTGCTCTTCGTATTTTTCTAAAATTTATTTCGCGATTTTTCTTTATCGTTAATTGGTGAGCGACGTCTCCGTCGGCAAATGAGAGGCGCGTGTGATGACTTCGTAAACTTCAAAATCTTCCGCCTTTAGTCTTGAAGGTCTTTCATAGGTTAGGGGCTTTTTGTATATGTGTTAAATATGAGTGAGTGTGTGTGCGTGTTGGGTGTTTACATTGCATTGTACCGTGTAATCTAAGGGGATTTGTATAGTTAGGATTATTCCAAAAGGATCAAAGGGGATTTTATTTCTTTCTTATATGTTAGTTCAAGTTAAAATACACTCAAAACTCTTCGATCCCCTTTGGACCCGAGGTTAAACCTGTTCGGTTTGCCGAATCAATCGATCGATCCGAATGATGCCGTCTCCCGATTTTGCGAGGAATGAATCGATCCGAATAACACATGACGCTAACGAAACCGACCCGAAACCGGCGCCGCAACGCTGATACGACCGACCCATACGAGTAGGAGCCCCACCCCACCCAGGCGAGGCGGCCATCATGTACGCGCGTGCGTGGGCGTGGGTGATGGGTCGTCCGTCCTCGCCTCGCGTGGTCCTGCCGTCCCAGTGAGCACTCGGCGATTGCAGGCAGCACAGCAGCGATTCCCCGCCGGCGCCCATGGCGTGCGCGTGGTCCGTGCGACCGTGCCGCTGCCGACGGCCGACCCGAGTGGAGCAGCGGACCCCCGCCCGCCCGCCTCAAAATGCCCGGGACCGAGCAAAAGCGCACGACGGCCAAAGAGCGAAGAAAGAGCCCAAGACCCGGCAGCGGCGCGGGCGCGGGCTCGTTCAGTCGTTTCGTAACTTCCGTTCGCCTGCGTTTTTTCGATACGGAGCGGCTAGGCAAATCGCATCGCATCGGCGGCCTTCAATAAAACCCTCACCAACAACTCTGACTCCCACAGGATCCAACTCCTCCGTCCGTCCGCCCGTCCGTCCACGGCACCCCCATACGTATCGCTACGCCAGCGTACGTGTACTGCTACTGTCTACGAGTAAGCATCAACGCTGTGCTGCAGTGTCTGTATACGGTGGTGCATTCAGAGCTACGCTTCATGGCTCACCTGCAAACTTGACCCTGCAGTATAGTAGGCGTCCGCCTGCCTGCCTGCTCAGGCTCAGCTCGAGATCTTTCCGCGGTACAGTACTGTACACCACCACTACTACACCGGTACAGGTCTTGTCCGACTGCTTGTATTTTCTCCACCCGGCCGGTCTTTCATTACGCGCCTGCGTATATATTTATTATGGACTAATGTCCATACCATACTGTAATAAGGGTACATTAACCAGAAATTTTATATCCTCACCAACAATGTTGACTCGCGGCCGGAAGGAAAAAGAACGGCGCGCGAGACGACAGGAGAGTGAAACACCGTCGTACTGTACCTGCCCCGTTCACCTCTGGCCCCCACGTTGCATCAATTTCCCCTGACGCGGCACAGTCAACTTCTTGCATGCACATGCACTACAGCTCGATGATGGCGCGTGCAGTGCAGCGCTGCACGATCGATATCGATCGATCTTGCATGCTAATCACGGCCGTCACGTCTGGGTTAAGTACGGTTTGGGTTGGGACATTCTGCCAGGTGGTGATCATTCGTTTCCTCCCCTGCGTGTTTCGTTTGCAGGTGTTTTTCTACTCGAGCACGCTTGCTCTGTTCCCCCGTGGATGGGCAAACAAGGCGACGACACATCATCATTGTAGCCAGTGGGGACTCCTCTCCGGCTCTCCCTATCCTCCTCCTGCTGCTGCCCTGACTGACAGTGTGGGTCCCACCTGCATGCTTGTGACGCTAGAGGACAGTCAAATCGCCGGAGCACTCGCTGGACGCTGGCGCTGCGGCTGCTGCTGCGGCACAGCCGGAACCGTACCCTTCTTCTTCCAAGCGTCGCTCCAAGATGTGCCAGCTTTACTCGCTGTTCTATTCTCGTCGGACCTTCAAATTATGCGCCGCCTCGTACTAGTGGTGGGAGAGGGAGTTCCACTGTTTTGACTGCATGCAGTATATGCTTTCGTTTTCAGCGTCAGTATTCAGACTGCAGTTAAAACTTAAAAGCAGGAATGGAAGTATTTTTTAGAGCAAAAACTGCATAAAATGGAATCATCGCGTGCTCCGAGCGCTGAATGTCTGATGACAGGGGCGAGACGCAATATCCTCGTCAGTCTACTTGCTACTAGATGGAATCATCCGTCCTTTTTGTGCTCGCAACCTTGCATCGATCGATCGGCGCTGCACTAACACTCACCAAACACCACGATTCTCTATTCTTTTTGTTAAAGAAAGAAAAGGAACACACTGATGATCACTTTCAGTGTCAAAAGGAGAGCGAGCTATACTAGTAGCGAGTAGCGACACCAGAAAGAAACCCAACTTTCTCCGTTGCTACTAATCGATTGTTAAGCTGTTGTGAACAACCGGTGAAGACACATTTTGATATGATCAGCGGCTCCAGCGGCAGGGCGGGGTATAGACACTACAGGCTACTACGTACAGGCTATAGGGTAGACAGGAGTCTCACAAGACAGGGGCACATGAGCATGAAACCCTATTACTGTATAGGCACACTCCACCTGCAGGCGCCGGTGTCCGGTGACGGTGAGCAAGCTAGCAAAAGCCATGGATGTAGCATAAAGAAACCGGGCCTAGCATAACAAAGGTAAAAAAAAAATCTCCTTGCATGGACGGGTTCGGCAGAGGCCGGCGGTGATCGATCGGAGTGTGGGTGCGAATCGTGATGCAATTCTGAGGCCCTTTGCCCCCCACGCGCCCCATGTGAGGAGAGGCCTTGAGACGGGTGCGGTGAGGTGAGAGGAGATTCTCGCTGCTCCTGTGCAAGGCGACCGTGGAAAAAAAAGGGTGGGTGGTTCCAAAGCGTCCTAGATTGGTGGTCACACCCGCGTCGGGTCCATCGAAATTTTGACGGTCTGCTGCTCGTGCTCATCGCGGTTCGATGATCGAGGCGGGCGTTTCGGCCTTCTTCAGCTAGCTGCAGGGACAGCAAATGATCGATACATGCAGTTTTTTCAGCATGTATCAATCTGTGTTCTACTGTGTTGTGTTCTAGTTCTACTTCTAACAAGCGAAATTTGTGGCTGTGACAATTTGTGGTGATTGACTATACTAGTAGTGTTTGGCTTAATTGGCCAAACGTTTTTCAACGAAATGATGAATTGCACGGCCTAGGTTAGGGTGCTGATTATCGGGGAGCCTTATCACATCTTTCCCTCCGTAATCTGGAAATAGAAGTCGCTTTTCCGTCCCAAACGCTTAGAAAGCGCAAAAGAAGTCCCCGCGCGCAAATAGGGGTCCTAGAGGGACGTAAACAAGGGGGTGATAGCGTAGTGTTTGATCGTAGCGTAAACATCTAGTAGTAGCGCTAGCTGCTAAGCATGCATAGGCCTGAATGAATGAGATAAAAGATGGAGTCTTGGCTTCGTTCGGCGTTAGGGCCGGCGCCACTTGCATTGCACGTCCCGAGTGGGGTGCATTCTGTCCCCTCTCTCTCACGGGTAGTGGCAGTGCGAGATGAGGACGGGACGGACATACATCATACATGCATGATACATGTGTTTGGACGACCTAAGATTTGTCTCGTCTAGGTAAAATATTTGTGTTTCTTCCATTAACCAGTAGTACATAGTTTGCCCTTAACTTCTTTGTTACTGGAATGCAACCTTCAATGATCAATGACCGTGTTTGGAACAAATTAGGAAACCTGTTTTCCCCGTCGAAACCTACCTAAATTACCGGGTTTCATCCGCATGTAAAAAGTCCTGAATCGAGAAAGCCTTGAACCTGAAGGTTGGCACGAGCTGATGATGAGGACGAAGGCATGCGTCCAGATCAAACAGGGGCTCGCCCTTACCCGAAACCTTCGTCTTCGTCTGGGCCTCTCGATCGAAACGCTGCTTTGGCTTCTTCCTCCTTCATCCATCACACGCTTGCTAATCGCTACTAGTACTGCTCTCGAAGTCTCAAACGGATCGTTTGGACAAAGACACGCACATACAGCCAAAGCTCGCAACAGCTGCAAGTACAGAGGGTAGAGGATGGATGCAGCAGCCTTGATTGCCCGTCAGGCCTGAATACACGCATTAGATCACGTGAAACCATGACGACCTCCTCCAGTTGAAGTACTCCTACCATTATTAGCATTAGCAAGAGATAAAAATGCTGCGAGTTGCCGTATACCCCACGAGCTGTCAGTGCACAGGTGCAGTTCTGTAGACTCCGGCAGGGCAGGACAGCATTGGCTTCTGCCCCCGTATGCAGTTGCAGGTCTGAGGTCTGTAGGTCACGGCTTGCACGCCTTCTTCTGTTCCTGAGCCCTACCGTTCCAGACTTTGGCCACGGGCCTGAACATGAGCGCCTGACGCCCTCACCCACCAAGTGGTCTCGCTGCTCAGTGTTTTTTTTTCAAAAATGATTAACTGCAAATGGAGCATTTGGATTGCAAGACTTGTAAATATATACAGTAAACATTCGGCTGTCGAATTGCCGATATGGCCGTTAGTACATATCGGCCTGTCAGTGGCCGACAGGGCCCATAATATGTGCCGCACGCCTATGGACTCGATGGGCCAGGCTACTTTCGTGCCAGAACCACAGCCTACTACAGTCTAGAACAGTCTACTGCCAGCTGGCGTGTATATGCTAGCCATGCATGGCTACTCCACTAGTCCACTCGCTCGTGTTTTACCGTAATCCCCAGTACAGTATCTCATTATCATGTTACCACAGTGGCATAGTATTTTATATGTATATATACTACGTACTATAAACTAGCTGAGCAACTGCGCTAATCTACAAGGATGAAGGACGTGTCACTGTCAAACCAGCGTAGAAATCTTGCAATGCCAAGCCCCCGGAACGTGGCCAGCCTTTGGTTGCGCCGGCGACAAGCTACAAGCCAGGCATGTGGAACGTGTAATGCGACTGCGATGTGCGCGCCGTGCGGCCTCGGCTACCTGCAGGCCGCCGCTGCTCCAGCGTAGCATTCAGCACAGTGCAGAAACATGAATGAGAGAAGCGGACCATGCCCAGCGCTGCACCTGCTTGAATGTGGTCTCCAGGGCAGGTGAGGCTCACAGAGCTTATTCAATGATCTGGAGGGAAGATTGATGCTACTGTAGTCCTAGCCTGTTCATCAATCACCCAACTCTATCCTGATCATCCATCACCCGGCAGATTTGGCCTCAGGCAGCTTGTCATACTGAACCTGAAGACCAATCCTGAAAGCTTTACCATTGGATTTACTCAAGGGCGAGAACCGTGGCAAATTTACAGAATTCTTGGTCCAAAAATTAGATTCACCCCCGAGCAACCACTTTACAAAGGAAGGAAAAGGAGGAGGGTATCTTGAGAGGACTAGCATCTACTACTGTACAGGGTGGAGTGTGAGCAATGTCAGCAGGATCAAGCAAAATGGCCGTGGGCAAGGCAACAGCTCCGGCGAAATTTACTAACATCTCTTCAGATCTCAGGAACCCCAGAAACGTCGGTGGTAGACAGAGGATGGTGCACACAGCGACCAAGGTTAGGAACATCAGACAGGCCATATTGTAGCCATCACAGATGTTTGTGTTACCGGAAGGATCTCGAGGCCCGTCATTTCCTTTCCATGGACCACAGATCCTGCACAGCAAGTTAAAATCTTGGTCAGCTCATGCAAACTCAAGGTCTCCATGGTGAGGGTCTACTTTAAAAAAAATCCATGTTGAGGGTTAAACAATCTTTACATTTCATGGCAAATCTATCTATTATGAGCTACGTCCACAAGCATCATGTTCTGTGGTCAAACATGGTAAAATAGTAATTTCACATGGCAATCCATCAGTGAGTTGCATAGAACGATTTGCAGTTTTGACACTCAAGGAACATGTGCGAGTATTCTTGTATCTACAAATTAGTAGTCATAAACCATAATGTCCTAAACGTGTTTTACATAGTAAATCTTTGTAAGCCATCTTTCAATGAAGCCCATTAGTGCTACGGAGGGAGAGGGACTAACAATTATGCTGTGTCCAATATTTGATTCTCCAAATGAAAAACTCACTCATTTGATTCTAGACTAGAAAAAATGGAACCATTCTATATGTTGGCAAGTGTTGTCAACATGTGTTTTACTTGGGAGAAACATTAATCAGTAGGTGTATTCTGAGGACCACTGCACAGTGGAGGAAAGTAGGCACATGTGTTATAAACAAAATGCAGAAAGTGGAAAAATTAAGCAATCTGAAAAGAACATTAGGCAAATGATAGTAAGGTGATGTCTCCTTTTTCTTGTCCTTTTTCCCCTTTAGATTCTTGATAGATGGACTACGTTTACATGGCATGATACGCATCATAACACTTTTTTAGCAGCTTGACTAAAGGAAACAGTTTACCTTTCTATGCAGACTGAAATCATGACTGCCAGAATGTTCCTTGTTGTGTTGGGACTGTGCATTCTGTGTTTCCCGGTATACACTGCTCACCTCCTTAGGTTTTTCTGGAGTAGAAAAGAATGGCATAGGTCTTCCACTTGACCAATGTTTTCCATCACCAGAGTAAGGCGAGCAGCCAGACATCATGTAGTAAGAACTGAGGTGCTCCTGCCTACATATGGTGGGTGTTTCATGCTGATTTTTCAGCAAAGACATAGTGCTGAAACCATGTTGGAAAAAAAAGAAGCAGATGGAGAATATGGCTCTGACTGCGGACTAGGAAATGGCATAAACGATGGAAACCTTCTATGAGGTGGAAGGGAAGGTGGCGTGGTAACATCTGGGCTTGAGCTAGGCAAAGGACATCCTTCTACTGTTAACCCTTGCTTTGCAGCCAATTTTAGAATCTGCTTCTGGTTTAGCCCTGTTCCATAGAGAATGTTCCACAGGCTCCTTAGAGCTTCCCTCTGATTATGTATAACTTGATCCCGCATAGCCATCTCAATTTGAAGCTCAGCATTAGTCATTCCCTAAAGAGTAAATTACATATAGATAACATGTGAGATGTCATATTGTTTAAATCGGGAAATACTAAAAAGTTTGGATTACTTACAAGTAGTCTGTACTGGCTGAGAATGTGCAGGTAGGTTTTATTGCCATTGTTACTGACGGCTTCTTCAATCATATCCTGGAGTTGTCGCCTGCGACTCTCATTTGTTTCTATGTCCTAATGGGGGGAAATCTCCATATAAGTTTGGCAATCAGGCAACTAAACAGAAGGGAACAGAATAAGTTTAACACCTTTCTATATCCAGAACCAGCTTCATCATTATCACGGATGTTGTCAAGAATAACTTGTCTCCTTGATGTTAAAGCTTGGAGAACTGCAGAGTCCATTTCTTTCACCTGAACACAAAATTTCTCAGTGTTATGTTGCGAAAACTGTTGTCTACAATGATAAACAAAAGGTATCTACTGTTACTCCATTATATGATGCTGTGGATTTCAAACCACTGCCATAGCAGTCTGTTTGGAAGGGCTAAAGATATCAAAAGCTTGGATGTCCTATAAACCACACAGTTTTACCAGAGAAAGAAAGGGGAACAGAAAGGTCTCCAAAGAGGTTGGGAATAGCACATTAGAGGTGCTTTTTGGTGTACTAAGATCAGATCTGTAAAATAGGAAATTATTTGAAACTAATCACCAACCTGATGCCTTGCAATAGAATCATCAAGATGTTGGAGTTCCATTCGATTGCGCTTATTGGTTTCTTCGAGTTCAAACAGAGCCTTCTGAAGATTTATGCGTTCTTGAACATTCTCACCAGTTTCCTGGCTCAAGACATTTAACCAAGATAGCTCACTATCTGCAGCTTTTCAGTAGGCTTTACACTTAACTGATGCTCCTTCTCAGCTAATTCCTTTTCAACTGAGAAACCTCAACCTACAAAATCATGTGACACATTTAACTATGATGAAATTTGAGCTAGATCATTTCTTTCTCATTATGGCAAACCTGAAGATTGTCGATCATCCTCTGATAGTCTTCAACATGAGTGTCAAGTGTTCCAATATTTTTCTACAAAGAGTAACATAAATGATACTCAGAAGTTCTGTTGGATTTGCACAATGCTTATGAATAAGCAATAGGTGTAAAATCAACTGTTAACTCTTAATTTGAATCTTATAAACCTGACTCAACCAAAAGAAACGAACACTTACATGGACATGTGTTTTAATCTCTTTAGCACGGTCCGCGTACTTGAGTGTATTCGTTGTGTGATGATACTGATCATCAGCTGGTGATATTGTAGCAACCATAACAGTTCGAGAATTGCCAGACAGCCCATCCTTTAGAATTCGAGTTAATTTACTGCAGAATAGCTGCTATTAGCTACCACATAAATAAAAAAAAAGTCTGTATTAAAAAAAGTCCCATTTGAGTAAAATCAATATCTGAAACTACCTGTTGCGATAGGGAACATAGGCAAGACCTTTCTTGTTTTGCTTGCCTAGGGCATTGATGCAGTTTGCTAATGCTAGGAGTGACCGATTGATGTTGGCTCCATCTCTAAGCTTTTGCCCAAAGTTGTTTGTTTCAGAGGCTCTCTCACTGCTCGCAGAATGTAACATTAGAACTTGCTTTTTCCACAAGAATGAATCAGACTAACAATGAAACAAAATTTCTATTACCTGCCAGCAAGATCAACCAAGGCAAGCTTTCCACGAAGAACTTGGTTACCGTATTGACCTTTCTGCTTTCGCTTTACGGTAATCTCAAGTACAGCATGTGACCTTGACAAATAAAAAAAAATAAATAAATGATTAGAATCACATTGCTAGATATACAATAGATGTGGTTATATCCAATATCTATAATTCAAAAATTTCCATACTTGTTACAGATAAACTATATCCATCAATATTTGTATAATTTGCTCTGATATGATTTGGAGGCACTAACATCATAGTGTGTACATCCTTCTTTTTCTCCCATGTTACAATTTCTAGGATTTATTTTTTTTTATTCTTACACATTGTCGGTAGGAATTTCTATCCCTCACACTATTGTGGGAACAGCCTAGCAGGAAGAAGTCCTGGAATGCAAGATATCAATAAATCCTTCAAAATACTCAAGTAATGAAGGCATGAACATTTAGAAAGCAAAGAAGATTTGAAAATTATTAAATTACCGTGAAGAAGTAGCATTTGCTTCTGTACTCTCCGTCTTGCGCCTACTGTTGCCTATATTCAACAGCTCAAGAATCCTATCTGCAGAGTGAACCTAGCAACAATATAAGATTGAAGTTCAATCATGCTTTCATATTGAAGAAAAATTGAGACTGGTGTATTCGTTTTTACAGTACAGCATGGTGTATGTGTATAATATCTAACTGAATAATAACAGAATTTGGGAAAACACATCACTTAACATAAATTCAAGGCACGATCAAATAATTCTTTTAAAGAGGAAAATTATGAGGTTGTTTTGGCAAGACATTAATTTCTTATGAACGGAAAATTATGAGGGTGTATCAAGGGTTTAGGTCCTCTCTGTCAGCCACTTAAATGCAGTGACAATATTCCAGTCAGAGAAAATATGCCGATAAAGTTAGGTGTTAAAATAAAGTAGATATAAAATGTTAAAAAGTAGAAAGACAGACAACTTCCACTAGCAGATGATTTTTAGTTGTCATTAACATGAAAGGTTAACAAAAAACATAAGTATTAAAATACCTTAATGCTTCTCAATCCAGCAACTATTATGCCATGCTCAGGATCTTCTCGAAGCTCCAGGTGTCCAGAGGATCTCTCAAGCAAATCATAGATAACCTAGAATTCAGGAAAGCACCAATGGTACTATATCAGAAAGGTATACACTGTGCAGTTATAAATGGTTGACCGTCTGCCTAGCGCTTTTTAGAGGCGTGCCTAGCCATTGCTAGCCACTTGTGCTTTTCATGGTCTGTTAGAGTAACACGAATCTAAATAAAGGAAATTTAGCATACTAGAATAGAAAAAACGGTATTATCATGCATCCATATGTAATATGATCGTAGTTTATCTTTCTTCATCTCTACTTAGTCCCAGTTTTATGCACACATCAAGTTGAAAACATCTCTAAAGAGGGAAATATCTTAGACTAAATGCCTAGGTGCTAGCCTGCTAGGCGAGCAGTGCAACACCGCCTAGTGCCTAGGCACCTATACTCCTGTGTTTATTTCCTTTAAAGCGTATTAGGATTTGGAAATGTCTTTAGAAATGTGCGCTGACTGTCATTTTATTCTTACAATGTATAACCAATTGCTTCAAAATCAATGTCATGCTAGAATTATGAAATAAAAATCAATTGTAACTCTTTCAAATCCTAATGCACTGTACAAAAGGAACCAAGGGAGTACCTCATTGTACACTTCCAGATATGAACATGAAACTTCAAACGTATCCTTACTGTCGTCCTTTTTATCAGCTCAAAAATTGTACGGAAGCTAAGAACCATCAGGCCAGGATCGCTATGGGTTCCGACCATAGTGTAAGTTTTGCCACTATACAACCACAAAAAATAAATATATATCAAACAAAACATTATCGTGGACATTTAACTTCGAAACTAGTCCCAAAGAGGTAATTCCTGTGCCCATGAATGATAAGTGTACTTTGTTCAAAATAAAGTTAAATTTTACAAATTTTGACCAAATATTGGTCAAATTGTATACAAGTTTAGGACATAAAACTTTCACTAATTGATTTGTGTTCAAAGTGTCTTTGAGATGATATTGATTTTCAGAAATTAACAACATATTGTAAAAAAAAAATTAAAGTTCAAATCTACATTCTATGACTTTTCCATTGTTAAAATACGCTTATCATTCCTGGAAGGAGGGAGTACACAGAAAGTCAGGAAATACACTATCTGGAATTTACTAAACATCCCATTGATGAATATGGACATATGGTTTAGCTGTTTTTCAGTGATGAAAGTTTCAAAGAGTAGCACTGCCACAGAACTATATTATGATGAAGAGAAGGAGGGTACAAAACTAATATAGAATTCAACTGAAAAAAAAAAAAGTTATCAGTAACAACAAGCTAATTTAGTTAACATTGAACAGGACTAGGTTATAGATTTAAATAATCAAAACCAATGTAATGTGAATGCATTCTAAGACAAGCCATGATTCTTTTGACTAATATGATGAAATATCAATAAATACAGTGCAATACATGCATCACATTACAACAAAGTATTAGTATTACAAACAAACAAAAAAAAAAACTAGTATAATGTGCTAAACTTCAATGAGCATATCAGAATGAAATTCCATACCAAACTCTATAGTTTTTATAGAGGTTTGCAATTTCAAATGTGCAACATGGTTATTAATAATAGTAACATAGAAAACATTTTGAACCGCAAAAAGCAGCATATCACACATTGTTAAGCAGGCAGCAAGCAACACAATACAGTTAACAGATACCTTCCAGTAGAACCATAAGCAAAGACTGTCGCATTGAGGCCTTGGACTACACCAGCAATTGTAGAGGATATATTCTTATACACGTCCTGAACATAAATAAGATCATAATAATGAAAATGTGATGGTGTGTAAAGTACAAGAACATGTGACTTGTTACCAGTAATTAGCTAGCAAGCACAAGTGTGTAATCACCCAGAGTAGTATTAGCCTACATCTTAAACTATTCTGTCCTCGCAAATAAAAAAAATAATATAATTAATTCATGAACCTAGAAGATCAACAAAAGTTCAAGCGACTGATTTGTTTGGTCAGTTTAACTCATGCTTCCAGTCCTGGAATACATTCACTGGACGAAACATGGAATTGAGATTCAAGGGTGGTAGTGATAAATAATTCCATATATGCAATAGTACAACAAAACTACTGCTTTGAAGACGTCTGCATTAGGTAGAGACCTAAGATTAAGTCTACATCACGGGTTGGCTACAGTACAGACTGAACAAAAGCTGCTCATTGGCCCTTTAGATGCCGGTAGTATTACTCCAACTGTACAAGCACGAGATAACCCTAGCGGCCTAGTACCAGCAACAAGTAGTTTGTATATGTCAGTACTACGTAGTACTGTTTTAACAACTGTCCAGATCACGAGACACTCCTAATTGAAGCAATTTATAATAAATTTGGTTGGTGGTTTGGTCTTGCAGAGCATCATTTCTAGGGAAGCAAGAAATGAGAAATTAGGAAGAATCCAAGCTGTAATAGACTGAGATGAAGATTTTAAGTTGCTATGCTGAACTTCTGAGCCCAATGTCAAAAGCAGGCCAGGCAATTACTGATGAGAGCAGAGCAAACTTCACTATCACATACCGAATTGGAGCATCCAGGAGCGTACACATGATCGAAGGTGTATCTCCTTTCCTTGGTCCGGTTCTGGATGAGGTCCAGGTAGTCCTTGGACAGATCAGGGTCCAGCACAACCACAGTCTAGGAAGAGAAACGCGTGTAAACAAACCATCACATTGCCTCCACCAATTGCAAAGAGCAAGCGCATCAGCACGCCATAGGCGCGGGTACCTTGTCATCAATGACCTGTATGATGTGCCGCGCGCGCCGCTGCTCGGTGTCGGTCAATGGCCTGCACTTGACAGCCACCTGCAATTGGAACGCATCATCATGATTACTACTACAATTGAGCAGCGAGAATGCAGTTTCCCAGGAACTAGACCGTCCAACAGGAGAATGGGAATGGCGGCGTACCTGTAGCGTGGCCGTCTGCTTGGACGCCGGAGCTCGGATGCTCGGCATTGTCCAGGAGGAAGAGGAACCTTCGTGTCAGCTGGGACGAGGACGAGGCTTCCAAAAGGATGCGGTGTTTTTCTATGCTATCTACCAGCAGAAACCAGTACAATCTCGGCAACGCTTCGGAATCACGCCACGCCGAGGCGGCGGAAAGGCAAGGCGCATCCCTTCCCCACCACCAGTCACCAGCAGCAGGAGCGGCCGCTCGGAAAAGGCGACCGCGAAAAGGAGGCGCTGCGCTTGGCCGGCCACCAACCTCGAGCCCCGCCGCGGACCCCGGAGCGGAATGCCGCGGTGAGCCGGCCGCGTCCGGCACAATGCGATCTCGCGGCGCCGTCCCCGTGGCACCAGGAACGGCCGCCAGGTCCAAATTCCCCGGCCGAAACCGCCCGTCCCCACGGCCACGACCACGACACCCCGGCCGGCCGGTTACGCCTTACACAAGGGAAAACTGAAAAAGGAAAATGGGCAGTTCAGGTGTGGTTTGGTGGGTGGCACGACGGCGGGCGATACTTGAGCGGGAGTAGATGAGACGAGAGAGGAGGAGGCAAGGGAAGACGGAGGAGGGTGGAGATATGGGGAGTTGCGAGGAAGGAGGAGGAGGTCGCGAATGGGGCGGAGGTGTTTTAATGGTGGGCGAATAATTAATTGGCGGCAGCTGTCGCGGCCACGGGGAGAAGGCGACACGGAACGGGAAGGGGCTAGGGTGGGACCAGTCTCCCGGCCCGGGCCCACCAGCGCCAACGGCCATCTGCGCCTCCGGTACACGACGCCCCGGCGACGAGCCTGCGCTGCGGTGACCCCGGCCCTGCCTGCCACTGCCAGGTCTCGCCTCGCGGGGCGTCTTGTATCGCTGGTCTGGTCTCTCCCGTCGCCTTCATGTATTACTAGGAGTATATTACGCTATACCACATTTCCGTTACGTTGTACTCACTCTATACGGTCCTTGATTTGTATTGAAACGCACAACACAAATACCTCTCCCGTAAGCGACCATTATGCTCCAACGTACGTAACAATGAACCTGAACGTTAGCGTGTGGATGCCGACATTAGCGGCAATAAAAATGCAGCCGTAGTAATAGAATTGAGCGGAAGAAATTTAAGGTCGTTATTAAAGACATTATTAACCGTTGGTGTCATGTTGCAATGTCCATCCATGCATGTGTAGTTTGCATCCATGCGTACACACTTCAACACTCTGCGTTGCAGGCGCCGATTGGCCGCCGCTCTACGAAATTGTTCAGAGATGTCAATTTGATTTGTTTTATATACGAGCGTTTTGATTTTTAAAACCAGCAGCCAGTCGGTCAATTTACCTAATGTTGTATCTCCTCGCAGTAGTTTATTTTGAATAAAGGAATGTTGCATCATGCGTTATAGTGCACCTAACACGAACATGGCCTTTTCTGGTGACGAGGCCATGCAACTGTGCAGTACACGTGCACGCTCTGTTCCGGTTCCGCCCCACTTGATGAGCTAGCCCATGCCCCAGCGCGCTGTGCTTGCCAGCCCGCCCTCTGGACTTGAACTTGAACTAATGATCAAATCTTTTTGAAAACACCCGTGAAGAAAAGTTAAGCATCCAACTACAAACTGGACCCGTAGTCAACCATGTTTTTCAAGATTCATATGCTGAAGGCGTCAACATAGCTGGCAGAGTGTCAGCCACAGCGAAATTCGAAAGTCAAATGTGCTTTGGAGCCAACAGCGAGGCGAGCACGTCCACGCGTGCTTTAGAGTTTTCAATTAAACTCGATCGGGAACTTTTGAAATGCCTCCCTCTCCCTGCAAATTTTAAACTCCAGGCCCCAGTGGGATTCGTGCGTGGTTACATCTGCGCGTTGCATACGAACCTCATGCCACGACACTCCACGTCAAGATTCGTGCACATCGGGCCAGTGAGTGAGTGGTACGACGCCCATGCGCGACAACGGAGTTGGCTCGTGTGCACGTACGGTACGGATCCCCGCGGCCTGGCCCAGGCCCAGCCGGCGCGTGCAATAATCAATCACGGGGAGGCCACCAACACCAAAGCGCCAAACGGAAAGCTGCCAGGCACCCCGACCCCGGTGGTTGACGCGGACGCACTGCTTTGGCGCCAGACAGCGGCACTGTTCCGTTATTATATTCCGCTACGGCTAATCGCCATCAGGTCCAACAAAAAACAATCATCGCCACGGGTAGGCACAGTGAGAGCTTTCGAGTTTCGCCCACGCCTGTGTCACGCTCTCGCTCGTCTAATCACACCCAAATCATGACGCCGGTGGTGGTGGTGGTGGTAGCGGTGCTGGAATGGATGGAATCTAGCGGACGCCCGCTTTCTGCCCACCGCTACATATTTTACTGCCTGCCGCCGCCGCGACCGCCGGTGGAGTACGTAGCGTACGGCCCGGCACATCCACACCCTATCCATGCATGATCATGTTTGTCGGCGCCACCGCTGTCGGATGCCCAATTGCCCATACAGTCATCCGTCGCCGCCGTCCCGTGGTGATGGTGAGGGAAAGCGCTGAGCGGCGGCAGTAAAGCGTCGCGCACGCCTGTTTTCCGTGCCTGCCTACGTGGTTACCGGCTGATCCGCCACGCAACCCGCCGGGGACAGGTCACATGAGCAGGAGCCCTGCCTCTTCCTGGCTGGCATCCGTCAATTCATGGGCACCGACCGACGGCCGTGTGCCTGAGGTGCGTTACTCCGGTCACGGAGGCGCCGGCGCCGGCGGCGAACCGGAACGTCCCGGAGGCTGCTGGTACGAGCACGAGTGCAAGCAAGCGCTGACGCTCAGCTAGTGAGCCGGCGAGAGCGAGGGCGCGAACACACGACAGGACAGCACACGGCGGCGCTGGAGCGGGAGCAACCGCGCGACAGGATCGTCCCCGCGGGAGTAAACAAATGGAGCAACTTGACCTGCCGAGTGCCGACGACTGCCGAGATCAGCACGGAAGCAGATGATGCGGTGTGCCTGCCTGCCTGTGTGCTGCTGCCACACCGCCTGGCCCCGATTGCGCGAGAAGGTACTTCGATCCGGTGACTTGAGTTGGACACGTCCGGCACCGGCATATCGCCCAGTGGCTCGTTCAGGATCTTTTGCCGTAGCGATTTTCTCAGGTTTTGTTTATGGAGACCGTACGCCCACGGCGATCTCACTCGGATCGGATTCGGCGCATCGTCGGGGTACAGGGTACCCACCGGCACAAGAATGGATCCGCCGCCCTCCTCCTTTCGGGATCGATCCGGCAGTTGGGCCGCCGTGCACGATCGGTTTTCCGAGGCCAGCCCGGCTCCGGACAGCGTCACGGTCCATCCCGCCCACCGCACGGCCGGCCCAGCCGGTCGTTGCGTGTCGCCCCGCAGCTCCCGTGCCGTGCCGTCATGTCCCACGGGGTTGGCACCAACGCGGCCCGTCCCGTCCCTCGTCTGAGCCGGCCCGGACGCCCGGAAGCCACCAGAGATACCCCGCCGCCTGTTCCTTGCCGGACCCAAGACGCCGGCCGCCGGCGGCTATTGAAGCGGAAGCGTGACCTTCAAGCGAGCGCGGACCAAATACGCAACGTACGCACGTAGTACGTACAGTATTCCTACGATCGAACTAATAAAACAAGGCCGTGAGGTTGGGACTGGTTGGGTACGTTCGAGCATGATACGCATACACCTCAGCAGCTTCTGCGTGCCGGCATCGGATCGGACTCGTGTATAGCAGGGCTTGGTGCTTCGAAAGTTGGAAGATGTACTACCAAACTTGTACGGTAACAACAAGCGGTCCACCTCCAGCAGCTCTTACACTGTGTTTGCAAGCGGCCCTCCGGCGCTCTGTGAACACTATTTCTCCTGTGTCCACACCTTCACTCTCTGTCATCCAACGTTGCTTATGTTCAGAGAAATACGAGTTTAGAGGTCATCTTCCCCTTCTCCACTGTGGGTGCATCAACGTCTGTCCTTTTGTTATTTTTTTGAGGGAGCGTCAACGTCTGTCCTCGGCTCCTCTTCTTCAGTCTTCAGTGTTTGGGGTGAGTTGCGATCCGTGTGATTCGGTTTCGTCCACGGCGCTCACACACCCAGCAGTAGGCTGTGGGCTAGAGCGACAGCGGAACAAGAGCAACGGAAGGTCCAAAATCTCTTGATGGGCTGACCTTATTGGGCCTCCAAAAGAAACGAATGAAGGTGAAAATTCCTAGGCCTTTTTTTTTCCTCAGGATGCAATTCACCACTCCGTGACCTATAATTTCTCATTTTTTCAACAAAAACAAAAGAAAAAAAAACCCAGAGCAGTCATTCATTCACCAGGAAGAAAAAAAAAGAAGAGCTCGGCGGAGTATTTTTTAGAAGACCACGCACATTTATTTCACTCTCGATAAAGTTCAAACGTTGTGTCGGAAGGGCACTGCTTACCGGACTTAAGCTCAACGGTAGAGTAATTTAACTCTTCTCCATCACTGTTGTGTCGGGGAAGGGCACTGCTTACTTAAACCTTACACATTTTGGGAGGAAAAGCTACTTCAATAAAGTTGTTTTTGGAGAAGCCACCCCTCCAAAATTCTTAAGCCCTTAGGGAGGAACTCGACCAAACAAGTCCTACGTCAACAATCACGTTCACGGAAAGACCATAAAAACGGTTTGGCCACTGAAGGACATGCAATGTTTATAGACACGATGAACCCATAGTCCAAATGCAAGGTCCTATTCTCCATGCCGATCCTAGATGGTACTTGCCGTATTTCAAACTATAAAGACATTTTGATTGTAAAAAAAAACTATAAAATGTTCTGAGTTTTCGCATAGCTTTTGCAGTACACTTTAATATTATTATTTTTTTTGAAAAGACACTTTAATATTATTGAAACGATACCTTTTTTTCTATAAAAATGTTGTGAGTATGCAAGATGGAGTTACATCCACTCCACGGTCGCGAGCAACCAAACCATACGACTATACGAGGCCCCCTCCCCTGCTCGTATGTGTGGACACCCAGCCCCGTTTGCCGCCTGCCGTGCCCCGTGTGCGTATCGCTGAAATTGGTCCTGCCCGCGAGCATCATGGTCGCGCGCCATCGCGATTGGGAACGGAGGATCTCCATGCTAAAAACTGCGCCAACGAAAAAAGGGTAAGCGTCAGAGAAGAGAACGCGTGATTAGAACGACTGAACGAGCAGGCAGAACGAATGTGAAAGGCAACTCCGATCCGAGCAAGATAGGGTAGGCAACTCCGATCCGGAGCAAGGTAGGGTGTGGCCCGTGTGGGTCGCGGACGGCTAAGCTTGAGTGTATGTACGTGCTTGACTAACCGGCGACGCCCGCATGCCACATTACTGTAGTCGGCAGAAAGGGAATCGGCGCCGCACTGCACTACTATACTCCTACTCCTACTGATTATTGAGTGATTGGCTCGATGGAGCCACCGCGACGTGCTGGACTGACTGCTGGTGCTGACTGCCCAGTGCCCATATCGTCGATGGTTATCTTTAGGATGACGGGCTTATTTTTGCCTCAAACACCCAACAATCGTGTATTTTGTGGGAGCTAAACAGCATCTCCCTCTTTTTTCAAAAAAACAGCATCTCCCTCTACAGACTCAAGTTAAGAACACAACTCATCCATCCTGAGATGATGAGATTCAGGGGTGCCGTTTGGGTGCTTTCCTAAAAGCTTTTATTGTAGAGAAGGATTAGTCGAGGATTCGGATTTTCAGCCACTAATGGCCCCATTCGAACGTGGCCAGTTTTTCTGTTTCTTGTATTTTTTTCTGATTTTTTTGTACGTTCCCTATGAAAATCTTGCATCTCAAATTGATCTTAACTTGTACTGACCAATATTTATTCTGCCCCACCCCCCCCCCCCCTGACCAATATTTAATTTGACTGCCCCCAAAATATCACTTTTGCCCTTAAAGAATGACTTGACAATATTTGCCCAACAAACTAGTATTAATTAATTTTTTTAGATTTATTGATCATTTTGGCTTTAGTGGATATAATAGGTTGATCGTTTGAGGTCCTAAATGAATTCAAATGTAAAAGGCCACACATTGTCATGCCAACCTATTCAAGATCTATTCTTTGATGTGTTTGGTTTTTACAAAGCTATGGCGGCTAGTTGTTAAAAAAAAAAAAAAAAAAAAAAACCCTATGACATTCTCACCACACAAAAACCCGTCAAACTTGTGGCGAGCAAAACCTTTGCCTAACCTTCGTCGTTCTTGTGGCGGGCGATGTAAAAGTGGTTAACTATTCAAGATCTACAAGTTTGATGTTGGTGGTTTTTCAATCCGAGTCCATCTAGGGCCTGTCGGTAATTGGGAGACTAAAAGGCCTATTTACTCTATTAGGCCCACTAATATTTTCAAATGAAAAAAGTGGTCAACTAACTTTGATTTTGGTGATTTTTGAATCCGAGTCTATCTAGGGTCCGTCGGCAATTACGAGACTAAAAGGTCTATTTACCCGATTGGGCCCACTAGATATTTTTCAAATGAAAAAGTTATGAACTATAAGTTTTCATAACTTAGAGTTAATTTGAAATCTGAACTTGTCTAATTTAAGATAAGCTCATCTCGTCGGCAGCATTCATGATTGAACTTTCCTATTGTCACCGCCCTAGCTTGTCACAATCTGGAATAACCAGTCGTCATCAGCCATCATTCTAGCTACAAGACCCAAACGACACACACCGGAGACTTGGACCCGGCGGCCGGTCAGTCGGTAGCATGGATCATTCGCCGACACGACGCGACGCATCAAATCATTCGCGCATCATCCTGCAGCTGAAAGGATGCATAGACTACAAAACACCCAAAGAAATTAGCAAGACATTAACCTGACACGGCACTGGACCATCGTCTGTCAGCTTCTTCTTCCCGTTATTCCACAAGCATTTTGTCATCTATCAATACTTTCTCACGAACAAGCAAGCAGCTTTGACTGGTTGACTCGTTCTATTTTAGTAGATTTTCGTCTCTAATAACGTAATAAAAGCGTAAAAGGGATGTATGTCTAGAGACATTTTACAAATTCCAGTCTTTCGTTGGCCAGTAGACATCAAGCTGCAGTGAAAAAAAAGAAGGGTAACACACGTCCACACACGATGCACGTTGTATTGTACCCACACGGCGCTGTTCATTGCTGCACTGTTGCACAGAAGCGTTTCCTGCTTTGCGAGATGCGAAAACGACAGCCACCGAACATGGTGGAGGGCGTGTGACTGAGAACATTCCATACGCTGATACGCGCACGGGCGAAAAGGTTGGGCCATCTACTAATCGCGCTCTCCGACCCACATGTCAGCGGCACGAAGCCATGGTACAGTAACAGAGTACAGCTCACACAAAGCACTCGAGTAATCGCCCGCGTTCGGGTCAGAATCCACTCGCGCCGCCACTGCGCCACCCGCGGAAGCGACGCCTCCACGCATCACCACCCCACTCTCCCCATCGTCCGCTCCCTCCCCGCACCCGCGTTCCCCGTGGTCAACAGGCTGCCTCTCCAGCGACGACCGCGAGGGTGCCGAAATAGGCAGGCAGGCTCACCCAAAAAGCGAGCCCCCTGCGCGCACCACCTCGGCTGCTGCCATTGCCATTGAGCGCCATGGCCACGCAATGACGCCCCGCCCGCTGCACGCGCTCATCACACCCCACCCCGCTCCACTCCGCTCCGCCTCACCCTCACCCTCACCCGCCACCACCTCCCCATGCTTCCGCGCTGCTGCCACCGCCACCGCCCGGGTGCCTTCTGCCTCGCCGTGCTCCTCCTCCTCCTGCTGCTGCTGCACCCGCACGCGGTTACCGCCCAGGGCGCGCTCGCGCTCGCGCGGCAGGACGTCGCCGCGCTCCACGGCCTGCGCGAGTCGCTCGGCGTGCGCGCCAGCGACTGGCCCGACAGGGCCGACCCCTGCGTCTTCTGGTCGGGCGTCGCCTGCCGCGCCGGCCGCGTCGCGGAGCTCCGCCTCTCTGGGCTGCGCCGCACCCGCGCGGGCGCCCGGCGCGCGGCCTTCGCCGTCGACCAGCTTCGGCGTCTCACCGCGCTCGAGGCCTTCAACGCCTCAGGGTTCCCGCTCCCCGGTCGGATCCCGTCCTGGTTCGGCCGCGGCCTGCCGCCGTCGCTCGCCGTCGTCGACCTCCGCTCCGCACGCGTCGATGGCGAGCTCCCGACCGATCTCGGCGCGTCCGGGAACCTGACCACCCTTGTTCTCTCTGGTAACAGCCTCTCGGGCTCTATCCCGCCGTCGCTCTTCTCAATCCGTGGTCTCCGCGTTCTCGATCTCTCCAACAACAACCTCACCGGTCCGCTGCCCAACGTGTCCTCCTCTGGCAGTGGTGGAGCTGGAGTTTTGTTCAACGCCTCTGGTAATTCCTTGTACGGCGCTATCGGTGATGCCGCTGGGTCCCTTAGGAAGAGGTTCTGGGTTGTTGATGTCTCGGACAATTACTTCGATCAGGTGCTTGGAACTGGGTTTCAGAATGGGACCGATGGTGTAGCGGATTTCAGAATGAACTGCTTGTCTGGTGCAGCAAGCCAGCGCAGCCGTGGGGATTGTGAGGCGTTCTACACGAGGAACGGGGTGAGGCTAGTGGTGGAGCCCAAGCCATCATCGCCATCGCCGCAGCCACAACCACCACAGGTGCTGTCGATGCCGTCAACCAGCAAGAGAGGGAGCAAATGGAAGTTTATATTGGCCGGGGTCCTTGGAGGTGCTGCAATTGTGGTAATACTTGGCCTTAGCGCGCTGGTGGTTTGCTTGTTGAGAAGAAGAGGAAGGAGACCGAGAGGAAGAGGAGTGGAGCAGACTGAGGAGGGCATTCGGTCTGGGCGGAGAAGTAGCAGTGTGAATCCCGTCACAATGTCACCCATGGCATCCCCCGGAGCCAGTGGTTCGCTAAAGGGCCTCCCTGTTATCACAGATGAATTCACCTATGAGCAGTTGTGCCATGCTGCAGGGGGCTTTGGGGATGATAACCTCGTCAAGCATGGGCACTCTGGTGACATGTACCATGGTGTCCTGGAGTGTGGCTTTCAAGTAGTCATCAAAAAGATTGATCTGAAGAACAGCAAGAAGTGCCAGGGTGAGTTGAGCTTCCTTACAAAGCATAGCCATGGGAGAATCGTTCCATTGCTGGGCCATTTGGCTAAGGATGAGGAGGAATTGCTGGTCTACAAGTACATGGCAAAAGGTGACCTCACTACTGCACTGCACAAGATGGCCATGGAAGTTGAACATGGGCTGCTCTCATTGGATTGGATAACGAGGCTCAAGATTGCAATTGGTGTGGCTGAGGCCTTGTGCTTCCTTCATGACGAATGCAGTCCTCCGTTGGTTCACAGGTATCCTAAGCAATCTTCTCTTGTTCAATCATTTGCTAATGTATTCCATGAGCTGTTAGTTGATATATGGTAGTTCCGAAAAATAATTTGTTGCATAAAGTATATGGCTGCTTTCAAAATTAACATGATGGAACAGGTAGTGGAAATTACACTTAGCTAAGGTCAACAGATTCCTGCTATGTATTAAATAATTAAATTCCACAAGATGTGACAGGTGGGATAGTGATAGAAGGTACTTGCATATTTTAAAAAGAATTAGTAGTTGCACATTTTGGTGGGGGTCCTCTACATGGTCCCTTGTGGTCCTGCATCAATTGGCACACTGTATTTCCAAGAAGCATAGCTTAAAGGAAAATAGCATTTGCAGGCTTCCATTGAACCTTCATTTACAAGTGCGGACATCAAATCTCAAAGTTGAAAATAAATGAACCTTGATACGTTTAAGCTTAAATGCATTGGTTCCATGTCAACAGTAACTCCTAACATATTTTGGCAATGAAACTGATTGATTGTTTTTTGAAAGTATCTTGTCCCTGTCATGGTACTGAAGTAACATGTTTATTCATGGTGTCACCAGTCATTCTAAGAAATTCTGCATTTGTAATTTTAAGTTTTGGTGTGCTTGATGGCAGTCATTTTTCATTGCAGTTTCCCATCTTATTTGAATATCTGCAAGTTGTTCAAGTTCTTTTCATGTGCATTATTATTTCTGACTTATGTCTTCATTGTAAATATAGAGATATCCAAGCTAGCAGTGTGCTTCTTGATGACAAATTTGAAGTGCGTCTTGGGAGTCTGGGTGAAATATGCACTCAACAAAGTGCAGGAAGCCAGAGTTTCTTCTCTAGGATTCTAAGATCATCGAGGTGAGATTTCTCAACCATCCTACATGCTTTTTATATTATTGGCCTTAGATCTGCATGGGTGTAGAATTCTTGCCCCTAGAACTGTTTTAATGAACATACCCCTTTTAAAAAAGGAAAAACAAGTATGTCAGAAAATGCAGTACATGGCTACAATTCCATGCACCTGATAGCACCATAGCCTTATAGTTGTAGCCTGTAGGTATATAAATGGCGCTAAACCGTGGCATGTTTTTTGCATTGAACTAAAATTAATTAGCTTATCTTGTGTGGTCACTAATGCAGTTGCTAGGTTAATAGCTATGGTGCTATCAGGTGCATGGAATTGTAGCCATGTACTGCATTTTCTGACTAGAATACAGTGTGGCTACAAAAGTCCCTCCCGCCAAGAATGTGTAGTTTAATTCTTATGTAGAGGATCCTCATAAGCAGTTTTTAGTATCATACTTGCTAATTTTTATGTCCCTGAACCACATTGATAAAACATCGGTGAAAATTAAGATAGGTCATGGTAGGATAATGTGCTGATTCTTCACCCTGGTTAAACACCTGCCCTTTTGCCTATCTTAACATATATTGGTGTTCCTGTAAGGTAGGTTAACTTCAACCAATTCCCCTAAGAAAATGTACTGCCAAGGAACACACCTACTCTACATCTTTGAGTTCTATTTAGATTTATACAAGCTATATGAGGGTCCTTTGCTGACATTAGTATTGTTTCCTTTCTTGCAGGTCCCTTGACAAGAACATATCAGGTGTGTAAAGCACTCCTCAGCTCTCTTTTTGTTCAATATTTGCAATCGCTATATATACATTCATGCAACTAAAGATCTTGTTGTGCAAAATGAAGTTGACATTTATGATATCTGGTTCTTGCTTTACAGGTCCACCAGCTAGCTGCTCATACGATGTTTACTGTTTTGGGAAGGTACTACTAGAGCTAATCACCGGAAATTTTGGTGTGAGTGGCTCAAGTGATGCAGATTCAGAAGAGTGGTTAGCAAGAACATTAGGTTACATCAATGCCAATGACAAGGAGGGTGTCTCGGGTATTGTAGATCCTACCCTTGTTGTGGATGACGACCACCTAGAGGAAGTATGGGCAGTGGCCATTGTCGCAAAGACATGCCTGAATCCAAAGTCCTCTAGGCGTCCACTGGCTCGGTACATCTTGAAAGCACTGGAGAACCCGCTAAGGGTGGTGCGTGAGGAGCAGGAAGAGCTCCAATCCAATCCATCTCATCTCAGAAGTACCCCATCTCAGGGCTCTTGGCGTTTTGCCTTCCATGGAAACAAGTACCACGGCTGGGAGGTCATGCCAGCGTCAGGGCAAGCACTTGCTCGGAAAAATACAACAAAGTCTCAAGGAACCGAGGGAAGTGACGAGGACGAAGAGAATTCATTCTCATTCAAGAGGGCTTCACGGGAAAACTTCCCGGATCCCATAGAGTTTGACGTAAGTGTAGTTGTGTAGGAGTACCCGCAGATTAGTGATACTTAGTGTGCATCTCTTCGATGCCTCTAGGTGAAAAGTTGTGTATACAGAATAGATTTTTTTTTTCTCTCTTTCCTTCATTATCTCAGTCATTTGAAATGGAATAAATGGTGCACTGGGTGCGCAATCCTTGAAATGCAAGACAGTAAAATTCTCAGATAGAGCCATTTGCCATTCAAAACTCTTCTGAAATTTTAGTAGTTGCTCCTGTTGTGGACTTTCAGATTGGGGTTCTGAAAGAGAATTGTACTGATTAGCTGCAGAGCAGTTTAAGCCTAAGTCGGAAGGTATTGAATGAGCATACTTCTACAGACGAAAACTTTTTGAGCATAGCCACCGGCGCATAGTGAGTGTGATGAAGCATTCATCTGCAGCTGCAGTTTCATCTGGTGAGCCTGAGCACCGAAGACGAATTGGAGTACCTCCACGGTCTGTTGTAGCTTCTGGTGACCGCCTGCTCGTTGGTTGGTTGGTGGTCTGATTTGTTTCGAGAGAAGCTCGGCTGACCGATAAACGAACAGTACAAAATCTGAACAAGCAAGCCAAACACGGCTAGGATGGATCTGCTAGAAAAATAATAAAACCTATTTGGCGCAAGTTATCCATGCGGGTTTTGCCAACAAAATTTTTACTTTGGACTTGGGTTGGGGTGCGCCAAGCTCAGGCAACAGTGCAACGCCTAAGTGACACATAAGGGCCAAAGTGGCAAGCCACTCTAGTGGACCCTTCCCCACAAAAAATTAATTTAATATCAAAAATGACACATGGCCCACATATCGGATATTAAACCGATAAGAATCTATACTACACTTGATCTTAGCCAAAAAGGCCGAGAAAGGTATGAGTTGCAATGGTGCCCTGTGCCTGCTTTTATCCGTCTCCTCCGCCTCGCCCGCCCAAAACCTCCAAGGTGGGACTAAACGCAAGCAACACGCGCCTTCACGGCGGCAGCGGCTAAGATAATCAGCCGGTTTAGGGATTAGGCTAAGATAAACTCAAGCAACAGCACACGCACGCCTGTGCCTCTTTTTGAGTTACCTGGGCCTTTTGGGCACCTCGTTGCTGGCCCGGACAACTTGGTCCGCAGGGCCTCCCCCCTTACTACAAGTTCCCGAGCCCGTGTCCACCGCAGCGGCGCCATGCGCGAGTTCGGGTTGTTTGCCAGAGATGCACGTCGAGGGCACGTCCGCCTCAGACTCCCACTGTAATTTATTTATTAATTAGAAAAAACAAGTTTAAGGAAACAATTACAAAAGCTCAGGGGCTAGAGGAGAAAACCGTTCCGAGCGCGGCACAGACTCCCATCTCGAGTCAAGTTGGAACCCAACCCGCGGCGCGGCGCCAGGCCAGCATCGTTCGATATATACACCTCGCATAGTAGGCCAAACATGTCCTCTAGGTCCGGCCTCTAGGTAGTAGTAGTACGTGGTGACGGTGCGACCAAACGCGAGTTCAAGCAAACCGCCAACGCGACGCCCTCGGTGCCGGCCAAGCTTCGCCTTCAGCTAGTACAACGATCCCCGGCGCGCGCGCGGCCATAATGCATCACCATGACTGCCCCTGTCCGCCGGTTCACCACTGCCACACCGACGATTACGTCGCGCCGCACCACGGCCACACCGACGACGCCGTCGCGCCGCACCACGGCCACTGCCACACAGATGACGACGTCGCACCGAGACACTGCCACACCGACGATGACATCGCGCCGCCAATGTCCTTCGGCCCCACGACGATGTTCCCATGGCCGACTGCCACCAGCAGCAGCAGCAGCAGCAGCAGCATGATGTCCTACAGCGACAACAACGCCAGACACGATGTGCGCGTCGACGTGCCGCGGTCCTCGAGGATGGACGACCCGTGTCACCCGTCCTGGGAGGACACCCCGTGCGGCAAGTGCGCGGTATGCACAACTAGCTCCTCCATCGATTGATTGATCCGTCCATGGATTTTGATACTTCGATCCGTCTCAGCTAACACCACGCTTGTCCTTTTCGTGTGCAGATGGGTATCGTCAGCCTCCTCGTGTGGGGCGCCATCATCGCGTTGATCATCTACGCCGTCAAGTGAGGGCATGTTTGGAGACGACAGAAGAAAAAATTTAGAAGCAAAAAATATTTATTCTAGTCTCTCTACGAGTTATCGTGAGAAAAATAGAAAGAAAAATTAGTCTCTCTCTCACTAATTAATAATATCTATGATTAGTTGATCTCTTAATTAATTTTATGGTATGGTTGATGAATTTCAATCACCGCTAGTCTTTAGCAACGACTGAGTGTGAAATAAGAGTCTTGCATCCATCATCACATCGCATGCACGCGAGCGTGGTGTCCGATTCGAGACCATGGGCGCCGTGACGGCGTCACCAAATTAGAGTCGCCCCATGTTGGCTGCAAAGTCCAAACCCCAATTCATATATCCTGTCGCCACACACACTCATCATCCGTCAATACATATTACACAATCACCATCAGTCCAACAATCGTTGCCGCACGAGCTCCCCGCCTCGTCCCCAAAAACCAAGTCCATAAGACTATAATAGCTGTCCAATGGGAAGCATAGGATCGAGAGGGAGACAAGGTGTGCCCACTGTGCAAGAAGTATGCCCAATTTCGTGTTGACGCGTGTCTGAGGATTGTTTTGACGCGTGTTTGAGGATTGTTTTAGTAGCGAAGCGCGGTTAAATAAAGATCATGGTCCTACAATTTCTAGCACTCCATCTGTTCTAGAAAACATGCAATTATGGGTTATGTGCATGCCCATAAAGTAGTGTATGTTTGACTAAATTTTTACTTTCACATTTATGACTTTAAATTAATTTATTATAACATCTCGAAATTTTTAATCTATAATAATTAATCAAATTTTTTTATCTATAATTTTAATTTATTATAAAAATACATCTAATGAATCATTGCATGTTTTTTTTCAATTTAATAATTAATCAAATTTAAGATACTAAATCATGACACTTGTGCTATAATTGTATGTTTTTTTTTTTTCAACGGAGGGAGTACAATTTATATGGTATGTCCACCTAGAAAGCATGGGCTCATTTGTTGTTTGGGGAAAATTATTTGCAATAAGGTCTTTGTCTTTGTAGAGTTTTATAGACATTAAATAAGTTGATATATGATATAGTACAAATAAAGAAAGAAACGATTTAAAATTTCATAGAATAAACCGAGTTTTATGGGAATGAAACTAGTTTTAATACACGACCCTTTGAAAACCGAGACGTTACTAGACATGTCACCATTGAAGCCTCGCGGCGACTGGTGTAGGCTACACAAGTCAATGAAATGTCAATGAAGTATATAAGATAGGGAAATATACCAATGAAAGATACGGTATGTTCAGAGGAAAATACATTTCGATATTGATAGTTTTAAAAGTTCACCTCTAGTAAACGGTTAGCGCAGTTTGATTTAGCTCCATGATTTTGTGCTATGCTATGTAAGCAGTATGACGCCAGATAAGTCAAAATTCTATCTAGACCATCTAGAGAGCAAAATCGAATGGTTGTCAAAGATGAATTAGCCCCCAAGACTTGTTTTTTCGATTGTTGGTTGGTAAAATGAACTTGGACAAAAGATTGGACAAATCGTTTTTTTTTTTTTCACCTTGGAAGAATAAAGGAGGAGGAGGACAGACCGGGCCAAGTTTGGGTTCAATTCAAGTACCAAGATGGATCGGGCCAATCTTGTCATCATTGACGGAAAGCCCAGTGAAGCGATGCCATCCGTCGTCCTATACAAGACGCCGAACAACGCTCTCGCCACCGCTCAGAATCACAAATTGACAAGGCAAGTCAGACACGGTTAGGGTTTACTCGTGAGGTCGCCTCCTCCCCTGCCGCCGCCGCCATGGGACACTCCAACGTGTGGAACTCGCACCCCAAAAACTACGGCCCTGGATCCAGGGTTTGGTAATCCTCTACTTCCATCGCCCCACCTAATCGCCGATGTCATTTGCGTTATGTTTGTCTTCTGTTTTATCCACTGGATCCGTGGCACGAGCCTGTAGTTAGATTTTGGTGCTTCCGAGCCCAAGCAGATCTGCTTGCCCTTCCTTCGTACTCGGTGATGGTGATTGTTAATGGATGCCGTTGTGTGTGATTGCAGCCGTGTGTGCGCTAACCCCCACGGCCTGATCCGGAAGTACGGGCTCATGTGCTGCAGGCAGTGCTTCCGCAGCAACGCCAAGGACATCGGCTTCATCAAGGTAGGCACCAAAAGCTTGCGGCCTCTGCTTCCTTACCTGCAACTGAAACATAAACCTGCGTTAGGTAGTGGCTACTGGTTTGCCTGGTTTGAGCCTATGATTTTGTATTCTGTTCTGATATGCCATAGTCCATAGTTTAAGTAGTCTGTTTCATGGTTTCCTAGAACTGGAAGCAATGCCCATGGTGCCCATATTGTTGCACTTATCCTGCTCTGTAGGATAGGTCTTAGTCTAGGTGTTTAGTTGTTTGCATTTGAACTAGTGTCTTTGGATTACAAGTGTCATCTCTATGCGAACAACTTGCAAATTGTTGTGGCATTTGTGATTATGGTGGATTGTCCTCTGAAGCAATTTAGCAGTGTAGTTCTTTAATTAATTTGCAGTAGGAAGATACTAGCAAGACTATGGATCGTATATTTTGGTATATTAGCAAATTGGAACCTGTGTGAACTTCCTTATTGTATAAGATCTGGTCTATAATTGACATATTTTTACTGCCCCACTTGCGTGTAAGCTCTGAGGCATGGTCCATATCCAGCCAGTGTTTCTTATGATCTAGAGCTTCTGAATGCCACTTTGTCACTGTGGTAAACGGTTGTGCTGTGGCTTCTGTTTTGAAAAGGCGTATAGGCAATTAAGAATTGTAAGGCCTTCTGTTATAAAATTTAGACAGTAGTTCTCATATTTGTGCTTTGTACACTCGTACAAGCTGAGTCTTTCTTGTAAAATGTTAGTTGGTGTTAGTTCATTGTATATGAGTAAAAGTGATACAAATCAATTTTGCTTGCATACAATTGTTTTGATTCTGAGGCTCACAATGCGCATTGTTATTATGCAGTACCGCTGAAACTTGAGGAGCTCCAAAGCATGACAAGAATGGAGGCATGGATGGGAAACCTAAAAGACAGATTGTAGTCTTATCATCATAATACATTGTAGTAATGAATTATTTGGCTTTCAAGTGGACCAAGTTGGTGTATTCTGGATGCTATGCTTCCTGCTAGTTGAGCATGTGGAACCACTTTGATCAGACAATACAGTATCACTGTTATCACTCAGTCTTGTTGCCTGTACTTCTGTTGGTCATGCTGTTTTATTTGTTGATATATTTTCCGCTGTGCTTTGGTGTGGACGAATCCGGGCAAACCAAACTGCAAACGCCTTGTAATGGCTGTATGCGTTGATAGCGTGTGCATCGTTGCTCCAGTATTCTTCGCACAACAGTAGCACGTGGTCAGTCTTTGTCAGGTGGTCTAATGAACTGGTTGCTTTTGGATTGGAGCTTATTTTAGAAAGAATAGCGGAACATTTTCTCTTTTAACTCCCTAGTTTTGTTTAATGAAATCGAGTTCTTTCCAAAAAAAAATCGTTTGCACTGACAGGGCTTAGATGCAACAGACAGATTAGGTTGTGCATCATTATCCTTGGTTGCTTGGTCTACGGTCGTATCCCAGCTTGGGCGTGGGCCTAAAGCCTATGCCTAGCCGGTCCAAGCATTGGCTCCAATGTTTTTGGTCTGCTTTCACGGCCCAAGTTGCGTGGTGTCATTCTAACTGACAAATGTGGTAGACTTTAGTGAAAGCTTGCAGATGATTGGGCCTTGAAATTGAAATACGGAGTACTTTGTCCGTTTAAATTAACTCTTATAGTTTTGTCTTAAATTGTTTATCTTTGTGTTTGACTGAATTTACAGAAAAACATAGGTATTTACCACACCAGCTGAGCATATTTATCTTTGAAAGTCTTTGCCCTTTTTTAATGATAAAAATTATCTGATCCGCTATCCCATTCGAAGCTTGAGTCTCTAAAAAGTATGAAAGCTCGAAAGAAGACGCTACTAGTACTAGATGAGAAAGATAAATTGTGCTTGTTGATAAATATAAAACCTTCTAGCTTGTGGCGCCAAATTCCGCCGGTTCTTTTTTTCCAATCGCCATGGTGGCAACTAGATGATTCCATTCCAAATCACTAGACAAACCGCGCTCCACCATGCCAAAAACTGCCCCGGATTTCGAACCCTGCACCTTTTCACCTTCTCGCACCTCTATCATGAGCCATCCATAGGAGGAGGACTGTATTGTTGAGAAAAATGAGAAAGTGTAAACAGGGTTATTTTAAAAGATGGATGGGGCCCATGGATGTTTTTTTTTTTTTTCATCTTTTTTACTCTTCTGTCACAGCTAGGTCGCTGGACACTAGACCCTCAAGAATTTGAGGTACATCATCCCAGATGGTACTAGCGCCACCAGGTTTTACAACCATTGGTATTCGTGTGCTAACTTATTACAAGATAGTTTACCTAATGACACACGAGGAAAACTCCATTGTCATAAGATGCTTGATCTCGGTGATGATGCCGCCCATGGACGATAGTCTATACTCTTCACCTTCAACTGCAGCCTTTTGTGCATCCGTCTTTATTTTCCCATATGAGCTGATACATATACTAAGAACTAATTCGTTGTCACAAGTCTTTGCCCTTTTTATGATAAAAATTATCTGATCCGCTATCCCAACTCGAAGCTTAGAGTCTCTAAAAGTATGAAAGCTCTAAAGAAGACGCTACTAGATGAGAAAGATAAATTGGAAAAATAAGAAATCCTTCTAGCTTGTGGCACCCTTTCAAACTCTGCCAGTTCTTTTTTCAATCGCCACGGGTGTGGGCCGTGTGGAGGACCATTGCAATGCATTCCATTCCAAATCGCTAGACATACATACATTCGTGCCATGCGCTGGCAAATACATTCGTGCCATGCGCTGGCAAACCGCGCTCCACCAATTTCAAAAACTGCCCGGATTTCGCTTGCCATGAACAATGAACATGGCTGGCCCAGCAGCCTTGCCCTCCCTCCTCCGATAATCACCTGCCTCAATTAAAGAGCCATCCATGGCTATGGGCCATGTCCATGCATTCATGCAATGCAGGGTCGCAACACAACACAGCACAGGCAGGTGTCTCGAGAGGAAACGAAGCTTCGCCGCTCGCGGCGCAGCGACCCGCAGATGAGGCCGGGCGCCCGGGACAGCTGGAGCAGCCCTTGCGCTTTGCTGCGCCTGCACGGCTCGGCTGGCCTGGCACACCGCACACCACACCACACACTGCCCGCTCGCGCTCGCGGCTCGCGTGCTCCAGCGCACGCGCACCAGCCAAGCCAGCCCGACGCGATCCGTCCAGTCGCTGCGGCGATTTTTATTGGGAGCGACCTGGAATCCGAGCCGATGGTACTAGTAGTACGAGCCACAGCCTCCCACGTGGGCCCCGGCTCACAGCTGTTCCCAGCCTGGACGGAGGACGGACGGACGGACGGATGGAGATGGACTCCGCCGGCGTAAAAGCAGAACAGCGCACGACACGCCTCTTATCCTGCGTACTACAGCTACAGACCGTCTCGCTGCCTTGTGGGGTCACACAGGCTCAGCCAGACCCACGACCCAAGCAAGTTGCGCCTTGTTTGGGTCTCGTCTCTGTGGGCGAGCTGGCTGATCGGCGACCGGATTAGTTAATGGCAACTGGGGAAATGGAATAATGAGGGGCGCTTATAATTGAAGATGGATGATGGATACGTGCAGGGCCCCTCGCCGTGCAGCTGTGTCGACTGCTGGACAGCACAGCATCAGCGTTAACCTCTTCCTCCTGTTCTTTTCTCTTTTATATACAAAAAATAAAATACATTTGTTTTAGATCAGCGATGAGTCATCGCGATGCAGTGTACACTGTTCACTGTTCGTCCAGCAGTGTTGTTCTCACTCAGCTGAGTCAGCCTAGCCCTCGTCCACCCGTGCGTTTCGTTTAAAGAAATCCTTGGCCGCAGCGGCTGTCACATGACGGATCCGGGTCCTCGGCCACCCTGGATTATATCAGCTCGGGTGTTAAACAAAGGATTAGTGGATGAGGGCACCACACCAGGTGAGACTGAGCCTGGCCTGCCACGCTAGCGCATTGGATTCTTCAAAACATTCCGGGTGGCCTCCGCTCGTGCACCTGACCGTGCGTGCTGGCTGTCCTGCACATGACAGCTCCGGCTCGCTCGGCGGGCTCTTTCCCTGCTGCTCGCCCGAAACGACAATCCACGGCACCTGAGACACCAACGTGGGTGCCTGCACTGCAAACAAAGGTGCTCCTAGATGTACGTAAGGAGTGATGCATACAAATTACCGGTCTTTGTTACAACTGTTGTTGTTGCATGCATGTTTACAGTGGTGCTGCCAAAAACAGGTACTACGGAGTACGGACGTACTCCTATTTTAGTACTGCTGATCGCTAATCTTGTGACCCCTGAAAATTCTTGCTAATCTTGTTATTCGTGAAAAATGAACCGTTTCGTTTCCAGTTCCTGTTCGGGACGAGACAGCTCTGGTGGTTACAGAATTACAGTGGTTCGTAAACATTCATAACATTTCCGCATAATATTCCTCACTGTTTTTATGTAACAGTTGTTAATTTCAGGACCACCAAACACACAAACTGGTAAAAAATTCCATTATTCGCCATCCATCAGGTGAAAGTGAAACCATATTACTCGCGGCATCAGGTGCGCCACCTATGACAAAAGTGGCGCCCGATTATTCGCAATGCAGGTGAAACGAAACCTGCTGCTGGAGAATGTATGGACCGTTAAAAAACGGGAAAACTACAGCAAAACAGCTAGTGCCTGATCTCTCCACTCCACGTAGTAGGCCCACGCAATAGAGAGTCAGAAGTCCAATCTACGGTAATTCCCGACAGCTACTGCCTCTGACTGACATATGGGTCCCGTAACACAGTCCAAGTGGGTCCAACTCTTTCATTGGTCTTGGTCGTGCCGTACGTACGAGTAGGAGCAGCAGCTAGCTCCAGCTCCAACCAAAAAGGAAGCCGCAACCAACTGACCCCGACGCCACGCACGCAGGCCCAGCCCGCCTGGGCCCTGGACCTGGCCACAGCGCCGCGCGCCCGTTCGGATCCGTCTCGGCTCCAGCTCGCCTCCCCACGCACGCGTCCCCACGGCCCCTACCGCGCCTAACCTGACACCCACGCGCCGTCACTGACACCCGGGGCCTCGGCTGCCGGGCCCGCGCGCGAGTGTCGGGATCCCAAGCTGAGGCGCAAGTGGGGCGTGTGTGCGTGCTGGTGTCTCACAGCCATGGCACACCAGGATCCAGCCTGGCTCCTCCCACTCCACGGCTCCGCCGTTCCTCACCCGATTCTTATACCAACTCAACTCGTCCCCTCCTTTTTCTCCCTCAACACCACGCATCCCTCGCTCGCTCCGCATTGGCCCCCGTCGCCGCCAAATCTCAGCAGCGGAATTCAGGTGTGGGAAGGGAGTGGAGGTGTGACAGGAGCAGCAGCCGGCCGCGCCATGGACCCGTGCCCGTTCGTGCGGGTGCTGGTCGGCAACCTCGCGCTCAGAATGCCGGTAGCGCCGCCGGCCGCCGGCGCCGGCGCGGGCGTCCACCCGTCCACGTCTCCGTGCTACTGCAAGATCCGGCTCGGGAAGATGCCGGTGCAGACCGTCCCGGCGCCGCTCGTGGTCTCCGACGGCGGAGAGCAGACGCCGGCGTCCGGGGCCCTCGCCGCCGCGTTCCACCTGTCCAAGGCTGACCTCGAGTGGTTCAACGGGAAGCCGTCTCTCTTCTCGTCGCGCGGGGAGGCTAGCCTGAAGGTGTCCGTCTACGCCGGTCGCAAGGGGAGTACCTGTGGGGTTAGCTCTGGGCGGCTGCTTGGGAAGGCTACGATCCCGCTCGACCTCAAGGGCGCCGAGGCCAAGCCCGCCGTGCTTCACAGCGGCTGGATCTCCATCGGGAAGCGAGCCGGGAAGGGCGTCCACGCGGCGGCGACGGAGCTCAGCCTCACCGTCCGCGCGGAGCCGGACCCGCGGTTTGTCTTCGAGTTCGACGGCGAGCCGGAGTGCAGCCCGCAGGTGCTGCAGGTGGGCAGCACCATGAAGCAGCCCATGTTCACCTGCAAGTTCGGATGCCGCAGCAACAGCGACCTGCGCAGGCCCGGGATGCAGCCGGACCGCGACGCCGGCGCATCGGCCAAGGAGCGCAAGGGTGGTCGGTGACGGTGCACGACCTCAAGGGCTCCCCGTTGCGATGGCGTCCATGGTCACGCCGTTCGTTCCGTCGCCGGGCACGGACCGCGTGAGCCGCTCCAACCCGGGCGCGTGGCTCATCCTCCGCCTCGCGGGCGCCGGAGCCTGGGAGCCGTGGGCGCGCCTCGAGTGCTGGCGCGAGCGCGGCGGCGCCGGCGCGTCCGACAGCCTGGGCTACCACTTCGACCTCCTGGTCCCCGGCGCGGACCACGCCGTCGCACTCGCCGACTCCTCCATCCCCTTCAAAGGGCGGCAAGTTCGCCATCGACCTGACCGCCGCGCAGCCTCTCAGCCGGGGCGGCACGCCAGGGTGCAGCCCGAGAGGCAGCGGCGACCTGAGCAACTGGCCCCTGGGCAACTACCGCGGCTTCGTTATGTCCGCCGCGGTGCAGGGCGAGGGCCGGTGCAGCAAGCCGACGGTGGAGGTCGGGGTGGCGCACATCGGGTGCGCCGAGGACGCGGCGGCGTTCGTGGCCCTCGCGGCGGCCGTGGACCTGAGCATGGACGCGTGCAGGCTCTTCTCCCACAGGCTGAGGAAAGAGCTCTCGCACCTGCGGGCGGACCTACTCCGGTGACCAAATCCACCGCACCGTGGAAACGGCGGCGACCACGAATCACGAGCAAATTGTACAGAAAGTAGTTGAGGCAGATGTGTGCTTTAGCGTGCGCTAGTTTGTTGGAGTAGTTCGATTCGAGCTGGTGATCGATCGACTAGTTGATCGTGGTCACCTACTTTTTTTTTTCGTGAGCGCTGAGTGTGGTGTGGTGTGATTTTTTGGTTGGTTGCTTCACTTTAGCCATGTAGGGTGTCCTCTTTTTGGATCGCTCCATAATTTCGAGCAATTTGTGAGCATGAACGAACAATCTCTCTGTGTTTCCAGTTATTTGAATCCAAATTGAATTGAATGAGCAACGATTACAAAGGTAAAATGGCTGGTGCTCGCGGTGATCCGCATCACTGCTTCTTCTGTACTACTATAGTACTCCGTCTATACCCCATGGCAAAGCATGGATGCAAACAACAAGCTCAAGTTTTGTTTTGCCCGGGAAATCGAAGCTTTTTTGGGGTGCACATTCGATTGGACCGAGAGTGCCTTTGCAAACAGGTTAGGCCTGGTTTAGATGACAGATTTTTTTAGCCATAAAATTGCAAATTTTTAGACTTTCTCCATCACATCACATTAAATACATTAGGCCTGGTTTAGATGACAGTATGTTCGGCAAATTTTTAGAAAATGTATGTAAAAAAATTAACTAATTATATAGTTAAATTTTATAATTACACAGTTCTGTTTTTGACGAATCTTTTTGGCTGGTTAGTTTATGACCGACAATGTTTCTGAAACAAACGAAACGTCTTTGCGGTGTCTTCTGAGGAGTTAGAACAGTGTTTTTTGCTAAAAATTTGCCAACTAAACAAGCCCACTAGTAGTCTCTACTAGTAGATGGAGCGGAGGATCGACTCAAAAATTTTCAATCAAAAGGAGAGGAGAAAAAAAAAGGAGCGTGATGAAAGGCTGGGCAAAGGACAGTAGGAGCTGTGCGGAGACATGGGCGGAGGCAGGGGCAGGCGGGCAGAGAGGGGAGGTGGGTGGTGGGGAAGCACGGCGGGTTGGCTTGCCCCTCCGGCGCGGGCTGGGCAGCGGGCAGGGGCAGCACGGCAGTGGGCGAGCCCCGACGGTCACCACTCGCCATTGGCTTGGGTGTTGGCTGGCCGTGGGGTCGCGAGGCGGGAGTGGAGTGCGCGCAGCGGCAGGCGTCAGTAGTGCTGGGACCTGAGAGTTTGTTGGGATTGGAGCCCAGCTGTGCATGCAGCATGCTTTCTCCGCTGCCTTTCGTTTGGCTGCCTGCCCCGCTTGCCGTTGCGGCTGCGGTGGAGCTGGGTCCGGGCAAACCACAAAGGAATCCAACGCAGACAGAGTACTACTCCTACAGTGGAACGAAGAGGTTCATTTCATCACATGTTGATGCAATGCTCGTTTTCTGTCATTAGCAACATGTGAGGACTCTACGATGCTGTTACTTTTTTGCCATGTTGGCTTGTTCTAGTCTAGGTTTGTTTTGACTTGTTTCAGTTTTTTTACACCAAATTTTGGGCACAAAACACTATTAAATCAATCGGCTTGTTGAAAGCGTAAGTCTGGTTTGTTTTGACTTGTTTCAGTTTTTTTCCTCACAAAACACTATTAAAAATAATTTGAAATCAATGGGTACTTGACTTTAAGATGTTATGTTTGACCGCTCTTCTTATTCAAAAGTTTTATATAAACATCATCCATTTTGATGTGACTTATTTTATTAGAGATACTTTAATAATAATTTATTTATTTTCTAAATTGTATAAATAATTTGATTAAGACGCAATGGTCAAACATGATGAATTATTTTGAGACGGAGGGAAAGTAGTGCCACGGCACTCAAATAGGGTGATAAATTTCGATGGAGCCTATTCTCATACACTTCTATGGTCACCTATTGCGTATTTAGAGATTGTTTGGTTCACGGTCAAAATCTTGCACGGCTACCTTAGACAAGTGTGGCAAGTGATAAAAAAATATGGCTAGAAAAATGGACTACGACATGTATAGCTCGAAGAAATCTCACCCTAATTTTTGACGCTAGACTACGACATGTAGAGCTCAAAGGAATCTTTCTAAGGTTAGTCACCCACCAATTTTTTACTTATTAAGTCAATTTTGACTAAGACGACGTGTGACAATTTATGGGTAGCAACCAATTCAGAACCCACAGCTCAACCAAACAAGCACATCTAGTGTGTTTTTCTTCCAAATGCTTTTCTAAATTTATGCACCAGTTTCATACAATGAATGTTTGTGCGTGACATGAATTCATGGCAGGTGTTCACCACCTAAAACATTTTTATGAGTGATAAGTGTGGCCGAATTCTGTTATATACAACAGAACCGTGCGAGGTTACCTATAGCATACGTCTAACTAAAACTTCATACATTTCCAGCTGGGCAGAGTGTAGAAATGTACAATGCACAGCTCACGCGCCGCCGGCATATGATAATTTCTTGCCGCGAACGGTGGAGTAGACTCTGGGTTCCATTGTGTACACAGGTGTTTTAAGTCTAATAATTTGTGGTCGTCCCTCCTGCCAGGAATCACGCTTGCGGACCCTTATTGTTATTGCTTGATCACGGAGAAAACGATGCGTGCGCGCGAGCGAGCTGGAGGCGCCGTCGATCGAGATGACAGTTCAAACTTGAGAGCCGCAGCTATAGCTAGCGGACCCAGCTGACAACTAGCTAGCCGCAGCCTTGTGTTTGTGTACTAACGTACATCTCGCTGGTGGTTAACCAGCTGCCTGGAACACATTGCACATCAAATCACGACAGCTCACGCCGCTCTGGATCATAATTAACATAACGAGAAGAAACCGATGATGATAATGCCCAGCCACAGCGGACGCCTAGCTGGTCCTGGTCCGGCCGGTCGTAATCGCCGGTCGATCGGGCCCGGCTGGGCTTGGACGGACCTGCCATGGAAGCCGCACGCCACACCCAAGCTCAGCTGGCTGCTAGTACTCGTTACGTACGGGCCGCAGCGGTCCCCCGCCTAGTGGAGTGGTACGTTGCGTTGCCATGCCACACAGCCCACGGCTACGGACGACATTGCACACGCAGGAAGGCAGGGCGGCAGATCCCATCCCTGTGGCTGTCGTCAGCCACTGTATCACGTACACGTACGACGTACGGGCGTGCCGGCCTCGCCTCGCCTCGGGGCCTCCCTACAACACGGGCTGCCGACGTGCCGTACGTACGCCTGTAGCATTCATTCCCCGCATCGCACATGGACCCCCCGCAATAAACGTACCTGTACATGGTTACTTACTCTGGGAAACGAGCTATTTTCCCCTTCTTCGTCTTCTCTTTTATCGTTCACAGTCGGCCATAGACGGAATGACTAATCTAAATTTGCAATTATTATTTATTAAAATCTAGATGCTACATTTGCAATTATTTATTAAAAATATTGTTTAAAAAGAATCGGTCCGCTCGAGCTCGTGGACAGCGACATGCTGGAGCGAATGGTGGCCGATGCCGACTGGGTTGTTTCTTCTTGGGTCGGCGAGCGAAAGTGCACAGCATGTCTGCATCGTGCTTTGGATGGAGCGCGTTTCCGCTAGCTGCATGTTACTCTCTTGCTGGGCCAACCTTACCATCTTTGGAGATTTCGACAACCCGCATATTCTGCCATAGAATGGGCCGTCGTTAAGCCGTCCCACTTTAATAACAGGGCCAAGCCCAACAAAGGTCCTTGAGGCTCATGAGTTCTCAGGTTTTACGATGGGAACTCTAAAAAACATTAACAAAATTATTTATATGGCCCTGAAAAAAAATGTCACTTATGTATATGGTCTTTTTTTTAAAACTCGCCTCTATGGCCCTGAAAAAAATCCTTTAGTCTCGCATGGACTATGTCATAGTCCAAATTTACTTTTTGAATTTAGTAAAACCCTGTAAAAGTACATCCTCCAACTCTCAAACCATTTAACTTACCTTCCTGCCCCGATAAGTAATGTTTCAATGTGGATCTATTATTTAAAATTTAAAAGTTTCAAAAAAAAATTTAAATAAAAAAATACTTGTATATGCATATAAGAGTTTTGAGAAAAATTCTAGATGGAGTTCGACACGATAAAAAGCAAATAAAATATTTAAAGCTTGTGAAAATATATCTAGAAGCTTTGAAAGCTATGTTTGGTTCTAGGTGAATGGGAAACGTCCAAAGAATATAAAATATATAACCAATTTCTAAACATGTTTTAAAACATTTCAAAGTAACAAAAACACAAGTTGCAAGCAACATGAATGAATGAATTCAACACTAATTAACGTGTGTTGCATTCATGCCAGCCACATCTTATATTTTTGTTCAAGAAAGTTTCTAAACCGAGTTGATATTATTATAATGTTTTGAGAATTTTCAATTTCGTGATATTTTCCATTCTGTTAGAGTAAACTTTACTTTTTGAAAGCTTTTGTATATTTTTTTGTGTTTTAAATGATTTTTTTTTTTTTTGTTTCTCATGTCCCTATCTATCTCGAGGATTATTCTAAAAAAAAACCTAGAAACCTAGAATTTTTTATGTACTTATTAAGTCTATAGGATCCTTTTAATTAAAAATGACAAAACTAGAAACCACTTAAAAACTGGACCAGTGAGGAAACTTATACGGTCTTGAAAGCCGAGGGAGACATTTTTGCCCAATTTTGAATTTCGAGGAGGAAACCTCGACTACAACGATGAACGCATGAAGCCCATTATTATGCATGACACAAAGGATATTTGTGAAGCCCAAAGACATTGATGAGTAATGTAAGACATTGGGTAGTAGTGTCTATTAGGGTTTTGTTTTTTTTTTTGTTGTAGTCCTATTAGGGGCGTGTAAAGCGTTCAACTTGAGTGAGTCATAGAGAAAAGCAAGCGAATGCACAAAGAGGCTGACTCTCAACCAATTTGAAGTTGGAAAGTGGCCCTATTAAGATGATTTTTAGTCAAGGATGTCCAATATGTTGAATTTGGTCGAGATTGGACTTGAAATTGGTCGACAAACAACTCCAGAACATGGCCAACGATAGGGTTGGCCTTGACGGACTGTCCATTGATTCTAGGGCAGAGGTGACTTTGTCAAAGTGACCAAGTGAACAACTTATGATCCGGCGGAGGATTGTGTTCCTAGACTGATCATCCGGTGATTGGTCTACGTCTGCGAGCTTTTCCCAATGGCTAGAAACCTATTCACCAACTACTGTATATAAGTGCTATGTTAAGAGTCGAGAAGAAGGTGAAGAAGCCAAAAAGATGGACCGATGAGGGAAGTGATGGGGATGCCAACGTAGCCGTTCTATCCTAAGGACTGGGACTGAAGTGTGAAGGAAGAAACCCAGAGGAGGCAATTGAGAGGGTACACACCATTTCATTGAATCTACACATGGGAAGGGGAGGGCAGGGGTGGTGTCTTGGGTTATGCCGAGCTATAACAAGGTCCTTGTACTAAAGTGTGCCGTCGAACTTCTTTCCTATGGGCAGGCAGTCGCACAAGGGTGAAGGTTTGTGTAATTCCTCTGCAAAGTAACCATGGTCGAGCTTCAAACTTCATCCAAGCTGCGATGCACCACAGAGAGACCATGATTTCTCACTCAGGCAGCTGAAAGTGGTGGCACCTCGGCACCTGACAAGCCAGTGCATTGCGCATCGGAGGCACAAAACAAATGGCCGACCCTCTCGTTCTCACCTCCTCGGCCGGCGTCATGGCGAGCACATGGTCACCGCCACCACCGACCTGTGACCCCTGCCCTTGACGGTTTGACCGACACGCGTCACGTAAACCAAACCCTTCTCCTTTCCAGCTCTGGGTCTCCAGCTTTTGGAGATCTGGTGACTTCCTCGATTCCGATTCGCTGCGCTCATGGTCATCCACCGAGCTCGCTACCCCTCCCAGCACTCTCTGCTGCGTCTCATGTGTTTACCCTGACTATCTGGGCATCATCGCAACAGTGCTAGCAGTATATGCTAGCTCCGTAGTTGCGTCTACCCGGCATGCATTCATGGTGTCTCGCTGGTCTTCGTCCTCTCCCAAACGGCCAACCGACAGGGCACACAGAAGCCAGTAAAGGCCTGGAGCATCAACTCGTGAAGAGGCGAGGCCGTTGGTTTCGCTTCAGTTCCTCTTCAGCCACAGTGTCCTTTCGAGCAACGCAGGAAGACAGCGTCTTTCCAATCCTTTGGACCGCAGTTCCACACCCCCACACTTCTCCTGATCTTCGCTTCAGCGCTGAATGTGATCCAGGAAATTAAGCAGCAAAGCTTTTCAGCAGTCCTTTTTTTCCTTCCTTTCCTCTCTGGTAAGCACTCTTTCCGTCGGTTAATTTGCATCTTTTATTACAACTAACAAGCTCTTCTTCTCGCCTTCTGTTTAGTTTCTTCTCAAGAGCATAGCCATAATAAGCGCCGTGTCTTAATTTGTTACTGTTACTCCTAAATAATGCTTGAGCAGCATATAGTCCACCCTTCACCCCCCAGACGAGAACCAGCCACCATGTTGAGGCAATCATCAAGCAGGAGCCACAGAAGCAAGAAGCTGCGGGCAAGCCACAGTTTCCAGGCCTTCCTGCTCGTCGCCGTCGCCATCTGGATCGTGTACCAGCTCACGCATTCGTTCGGCGAGCGACGGCCTGTGGTTGTGGAGACCGGCACGGCCGGCAGCAACAACGCCGGGTCGGCGCGGCGCCGGCTGGGCAGGAAGGGCTTCGTCCACTTCGCAGGGCGCGCGTCCGTCGTCGATGGCATTACTGGGGTCAGCAGCTGGAGCGACGGCTCGTCGTCGTCGGATGATCCTTTGACCAGCAAGGCTGGCGAAGGCGACGGCGAAGGCGATGAAGAGGACCGGGACGGTGATGAAGATGATGGCACCGGTGCTGACGTTGACGACGCGGACGACGGCCTTGCTGTTGTCGCCGATGAAGAGGACGATGGCGTAGATTTCCAGTCACAGTCACGAGACGGTAGCCGTGAGGACAGTCCCCAGGCCGTGCAAGGAGGAGCTCAGACTGGACTGAACATAAGCGTTGTTGCTACGGTGAACGGCACCGGCACTGTGCCAGATGGTGCTGCCGTTCTGCTGAGCAATGCGACTGCCAGTGCAGCAGATGGTGGCCATGGCACCGTTCCAATCCAGAGTGGTTCTGCTTCTGCCCTGAACAACAACATTTCATCTGTTGATGTAGCGTCGTTGCGTCGCAGAGGAACAGCTGGTGATGTTGCGAACATTCTCGCTGTAGGGGTACCTGGAGCAGAGGAGAAACCTACCAGCACGCATAACTCTGACATGGCATCTCTACCTGAGAATGCACAATGCTACCCGGGATGGGAGAACTCTGTTTTTTTTCTTTCCTATTTTTACATGCAGATTGTACATCGTGCAAAGACAGAGGTGCGCATAACTGACCAAAAAAAAAAAAAAATGAATTTAGGGTCTGTTTGGTTTAAGGGAATAGGAACTAGAAACTATATATCGACTAAATATTAGTCTCTAAGTTGTTTGGTTCAAAAGACAGACTATATATAGGAGGTGTCCCAGTTAGTTTATCTCCACCATGTACAGGATCGTGGTTATTTTTATTTTAGCTCAGACATCCTATCGACCAGGATGGGAGACCCGAAGCATTGCCTTCTTTTCAGTGAATAATTCCTGACGATGTCTCAACATTCCTAAGCTACACTTCTAACACACGAACCAGTTCATTTTCACTGAAAACACAGAAAACAGGGAAAAATTCGGCATTCCAAAGGGGCCGAAGTTGGGATTTGTTGACACTAGCAAACCCTAAAAAATTGCCTAACCCCACCACCATTTTTACTGGAAATAAACAAACAAATCAATTATTTTCTGCCTTGATAATCGGTACCAATATCAACTTGGAAAATCACGATCACATGGTGCAAACTGAAGCCATCAGAATATGATAGCAGCTTTTGATAATTGTGACACCATTTACTGAAACCGGGCCACACAAGCTTACATGTGATCTTTGATGTGGACAGGAAAGAAAAGAAAGCAAGCCAATAACAACTAACAACACAGTTATAACCTGGCTGTGAATACAAGAGTTTGGTCAATCTTATTTCTTGTTGCAGCAAATAGGTCTCAAGGGGGAAAATAAAATCACTGAAACAACCAGATAACTCTTTAAAGCATGCACCAACTCCTTAAGGTGTGGTAAATCAGGGCTCAATGGTGGTCCTTCTTCTCAAACAAACCATCAGGACCTGCATTACACAATTGTATCACATATCAGAAATGAAAAAAAAAACAATATTCATAATTGATAGCATGAGGTGTTCTGCGCTTCTGCTCTAACCTGTCCAAAATTACTATAGTATTTACTGCTCACATAACTTAGATGATGTACAAAAAAGAACTCTCTGGATTCTAAAAGGCATTTCTATTAATATATACAGGACAAAAGCCGCAATGCTTAACGAACAATAATGGAGTGAATGGCATCTGTTGCATACTACCTCCCGTTAGTCCCAAAATGGATGCAATTCTAAATTTAACTAAGTTTATATAAAACGTATTGATGCTTATCATACTAAATAAGCTTCAGTAGATTTGCCATGGACTATATTTACATAATATACCTAATTGGAGTCTCAAATGTTGAAAATATTTTCTATAAGACCTAGAATTGCATCTTTTTTCTTGGACGGATGTAGTACAACACTGGGACAGATTACAATGAGAATACTAAAGCATACTTATCAAGGTATTTTGGAAACTTCTGTGACCAAAGGATGAAAAGACAGTAAGACACACTTGATAGCATGTATGAATGTCTCAATTCTGAACTCTTATGAGATACAACAGGTCTGTCAGGAGAGAATGTTGGTACTCAAGAGTTAAAAGCAAATTTTCCATGCTATGATAGGATCAAATTAAATAGACCAGCCAGGATGGAGATTTGCTCAACTGTTCTCTTTGTACAGTGCTGTGTACAGTGGTAACTCAACAGAGCAAATGATCAAAGATACAAGCAAACAAATGCTGAGATCTGCAAGATAACCAGCCTAAATGATCGAACTATGCCCTTCAGTCACAATAAGTGACATTTTCGCTTGTCAATGTCCAAGTCAACCATTCCAAGCTTCAATAACAAAGCACCTTTTACGGGTTGAATGTGCATGAACATTAAACATGATATGGATAGATTTATCTTGAAACGTAGTTTCATAGATACATAGTACGAAGTCGCAATAAAAGTCTACACTGGTGGACTTGAGACAAACTTAATAAAACATCACTTTTGGAGGAAGTAGATCCCAAAGAAAGTAAAAGGTAATATAGTAGAAGATCGCATGGCCTATGAACATTTAGGACAGATGCAGTGCAACTGAGTTCAACTTATAATCCAAAGCACAGTTGTTTCTGTGAACATGGAATGAGATGACCAGACCCATTTGAATTCTAAAAAATTATTGAACAGCCCATAATAATACTGTAAAAAACTCGCTCAATGTTCAAGACAACCTCTTGCAGTATCACATGGGAGAAACTAATGAAAATAATTCCACAAGTGGGTAGAACAATTATTATAAGATACATATAACAATCCCATAACACACTCAACTGGTGGTGTTGCAATATTTGGGTAACACAAAGCAGGAAACAATAGGATGGGGTAGATGATGTCAATATGCACCCTTAAATCATTCGTGAAGCTATCAGACATGCATCCAATCAATTAACCAAGTCTATAGTCATATACTCTAATACTATATATGCGAACTCTGCCAACTAAATGCGAGAAGGTTATTATGTCACTCGAGGCCGCTTATACACAAAATATTACACATTAATCCGATGGCATGTCACCAAATCAAGCATTAGTCCCTAACGCATTTCAATCGAGCGGAATAAATAATTTAAAATGAAATAAGTAGGCAAATCGAAATGATATGAGGTTGTCCATACCCCAGGGAACTCCTTGTTGCGGATGTGCAGATAGGGGTACGCCTGCAACAACAAAAAACATATCAGACTCAGGCCAAAATCAATCGAGATTCCGAGAACTCGAAATCGAGATCTGACCGGTGGCTCATCGAAATGGGGTGGCCCTTGGAGAGGTTGTAGGCGGCAAAGAGGGTGCAGGTCACGATCCCGGCGTAGGTGATCTTCTCCCACTTGGCCGTCTCATCTGCGAACGCCGAAAACAGAGGGCACCAAACCCAAATCAGGAACCGATCGGGTATCGCAAAAAGGAGAGAAGAACGGAAAGGGATCAGCGACCATGGCGGCCAGATGTACGCACAGGCGTCGTCGTGGACGGAGGAGGACATGCGGCGCCTCAACGGGGCGGCGCGCGCCGCCAGCGACCGGAGGCCGGATCTCGCCGCCGCCGAAGCCATGGGTGGTGCCGCTGGTTTTTGGGGAACGAGTGGAGAATATGCCTGCGTCGTTCGTTCTGGCTGACCTGGCTAGTGCATTCGCAGCATTCTTTAATCCGCTGGTTTTGGTGGGCTTAGCAATCTGGGCTATTGTTGGGCCGTGGGCTTTATGCTGAGTCGCCTACACATGAGCCTGACAAATATGGCAGACAATGGTTTAAGTTGCTTTTTTTTTTTTTTTTTTTTTTTGCACAACGTCATTATTTGTCACCTCTTTCGTAGATACACAAAAATTTATACTAAGTTAACATTCTATAAATCACGTCTATTTTATTCTAATACAATGAATAACATAGGACCCATTTGAACTAATTTAATTTAAAACATCTTATTAAGACCTTAAATTAAGTTCATTAAAATTGGATGTTTTTGTAAATTATTTGAATTTTAGAAAAAGGATCAAACTCTAAAAATGAATAAAATATCAATTAATGCTAAATTTAACTTATTTTTTTTAGTACCAGACAAAACATGTATAACAAGATTTAGTCGTATGCTGAAATGTGGATATAGAGAATCTTATGGAGTGGATAGCCAAAACATGTAGAACAAAAGATTTAGTCGGCATGTATGCTGAAATGTGGATATAAAAATATCTTATGGAGGATGGCTTGTAGAGTGTCTGCGGGTGATGTTCCTACTTTACTCTTATCAAACAAACTAGTTAAGCCCGGTGCGTTCTTCGGGATAACCAAATTTTATATAAAAAAACATATGGATCGCGACGATAAGATAACAATACTTATGAAATTAAACAATGATATTAAAGTGACATTTAATCCAAAAGAGTTTTGTGAAAGTAACCCAATCAATCATGGATATCTCAGGCTTGTAAAGTCTATTTTATTGGTTTTTTTCGTAATAGTATCACGTCCGTGCGTTGCTACCGGACAACTAAACTTTTCTAATAAAAATATATGGATCGCACAAGAAGATAATATAATAATTTTATAAAAAATATAAACATTAAAAGTGACATTTGATCTAAAAATTAATGTTCTTAAAATTAACAAAAACACAAAGAGCACGGTGTCGCAGGCTCACAAACTTTACTGTATTGACATTTCCATGATACAACTAAGATAATGGCTTGCTCTATCGTCCTCCAGATCACTTGAGCTTATCATTTGCAAGGTTGCAGGGATCTTGTTCTTCTTTTCTGGATCTCCTTGTTCTTCTTCAGGCAGAGATCTGGACTAACACAGGAACACAAGTGATGTGTACCTTAAATTTTGTTTGATGCTTCAAAACCATCAGTGCCAAACTCCATTCTATAGCAGATCGTTGAGTCAATTTCATCCATAAATATAATGGATGGTGCATGTTCCCTGCAATAAGATAACCAGATAGCTAAGCCCACAATTAAAGATAATAAAAATATGTATATGCAAAATTATGCTTCAACTCACAAACAACTAATGCTTCAGCTACAACATGAAGAGAAATGTGGAGATATTTACTCAGCCTACCTGGCCACAACAAAGAGTTCACGGACCATCTGGGAGCCCTCAACAATATACTTCTGAACCAACTCAGAACCAGACAACCTGATGAAGGTGCAGTCAGTGTGATGAGCAACCGCGACGTGCCCGAGGTCCATAAAGGAGAACCCTGAAAAATAAATAGGATCACAGTCTTTTCCACCTTACATGTAAAAACAAATAAGTTAAGATGGTCTTCAAGGGAAAAAAAGTCCTTTGGTTGGGCAATTCCAAGGCTCTCAAACAGCTCTGGATGTTTGATTGGAAGCTCGATGACTTCAAAGTTGACTTCACATATCAGATGGAGCATATAGCAGTCATTCCTCAAGAGCAACTCATGTTGAAGGTGTGATCTTTGTGGTATCAATGTTCTTATCTAATCCACCACATATTTTTCCTTCAGGGTGTACCTGAGCAATTCCATTTAGAAAGTTCATGTCACTTTGATAATCAGGAAGTTAGAACTTCCATTCAGAGCGGAACTCAGACAAGGAATCCAATAATAACAGGATTTGGATTACAAAAACTACCACATCTAAATTAATCACTGATTTAAACATGTATTCACAAAACAATGTCATGGAGCTCTTTCCATATTGAAAAGAAAAAACTTATACCATGTGTTCAAAAACATTTCTAATATACAGAGTTGCAAGACAATACAGAATTTCAATTGGTACTCAGTTCAGATAATCTAGGATCCGTAAAAACATAGTTTAGAAAAGTATGACACCATCGCTAGATATACCACCTTGTGCCTGTTTATCAGCGACAATGTGACAGCCAAGATAGAAAATGTGAAGGTTGATGCTAATTTGTACAAGGCATCCAAGATACTTGTATTACCATGGCCAAATATTTTTTACTTGTTTAGTTGTTTTAAATGTGTGGTAGGAACATGGATCTATATAATGCAGTCCATTACTGAATATTTGTTCTTTGTAAGCATAGTTCCATGGATTCATAAACGAGAAATCTGTGGAAGAAACCAAAAAGGCGCTGGACACTACTAAAACAAAAACTACCGACAGTCGAGACTTGACCTCTACAACTTATGTAAATCAGATCAAGCATAAAAGAACAAGTAGTAATTCACGATGCAAGATAATAAAATTGAGTGCTGAAACTTGTTTCCTGTAAATGAGGCAAGAACTACAGTGAACAGGGAGATAGCGGAGGCAGAGAAGTTGCTGCCTAACGCGATTTTCGATCAAAGAAACAAGCAACTTTCTACTTCTAAACAACAATGAGAAATAGCTGCTACACTTGCTAGCTGCCAAATTAAATTGAGAGGGATGCCTCTCTGAAATTGAGAGACCTGGGAAACAAAGAACAGGACAAGCTGTGCACGTGAAACAAGCGAAAAGTGCATACTACCCTTTCAAATCGTGAGTCCGACTGCGATCAGGTGAAATAAATTAATACTCCAAATATGAGATAATGAATCCTAAAATGATAACTCACTATTGCAGAGAAAGGGCACTCGACTCTGGAACTGAATTTAAATAGGAACAAGATGACACACACTTACTCTGAATGTGAATGTCGAGTTACCTGCCTCCATGTTGTTAGTTTGCTCGTGCAGGGTAGTTGCTAATGCTGCTACTGAAGCACGAACTGCTGCTTGTCAACTGGGCCAATCGGCGAAGTGCAAAGCACCTGTGCTTGGTGCTGAGCGCGAGCACATGCATTGGTGCTGGGAGCTTGCATACGGCGCTAGTGCGAGGCGAGCAGCACAGCTGCTGCTGGGGAGCGGGAAATAGCTGGTGCACGCGAGCGCAGCTCCAGGGATCGACGTTGGCTGCACTGCCCGATCCCATCCTGTACTATAGTGATCGACCAAAGCCTGACACAGAGATCGAACGCACGAACAACAAAAACAGGCGAGCATTATATGGAGAGAAACTCAATCAAATCGCCGTGACTCGTTCTCAAATTTTGCACAGAGGATCAGAACGGAGTAGGTGTTTTCATTCCGAAAAATCATCGTTCAATTTGAACCGAACCTCTCGAAATTCAGATCACATGCACGAACGAAAAAGTTTCCCCAAAAATGTTGTTCGACTGATTTCTTGATGTACGAGTGGAATTGATTCAAATCACTTGGTGACCTAATTCATCACCCGACAAAGCATCAATCAGGACATTATTGGTACCAAGAACCTTCTTGTCTATGGAGCCAGAGACCCATCCAGCCACTCTAACCAAATTAACTTGGGGAACAAATTCACAAGGAACTGTCTTTAACCTTACACTCCTCTGGGAGCCGCACGATCTCCTTCCCGGCAAGCCGAGGACGTGGCGCCGGGGCTGGGGTTGTGCGGGCTGGGCGCTGCCCTGGTTGACCGCCTGCGCCACCTGGATGCCGCGCACGGATCGCGTGTGTCGCCTACTCCTGGTGCCGGCCTTGGCCTGGGTGCGACGGTGAGGGAGAGTATACTGACCAAAACTAGCCTCGCTCGGCCCGGCGGGCCCGAAAGCCTGACGGGTTTTGGCCCGCCTATGAACCTTATCCGGCGGCGCGCCTCGCGAAAAATTTCGTCCACCAGCCCGGGCAGGGCTGGTAGCTGCGGCCCATGGTGTTGCTCGACGGTTGGTTGGCCATAAAGGGCGCCCGGATTTTTTCGCCCGCCCAACTCACCCGCCCTCAAAAAATGCTCGGGGTATTGGAGGCGAGAGCGGGGAAAATGCGAGATCGCCTCGCATGGGGGGAGAGGAGGCGGCACCGTGCGTGCTTGGTTGGGGCGCGGCTCGTCAGATAAGGGGTGAGCAGGGAGGGGGCGGGGGAGAGGAGGCGGTCGGAGGATTTTTTTTTTTTTTAAGGAGGTGAGGCGGGAAGAGCTACCTGAGGATTTTAGGGCGGTATCGCACGGTGGGGACGGGAGCGACCTCAAAATTTTTACCTCACAAAAACGCATTTCGCCTTTATTTTATTTAGTAAAGATAAAGATAAAGAGCAAAGATAAAGATAAATTATCTGTCTTAAATAAGGCGTTTAAAACAAGCTACCCGCTGACGCCATTGCACTTTTGATGTTATTGGGCGCTATTGGCGTCAAGTTATTGGCGCTTATTCATGCCGCTATTGGGTGCTACGCATGGGCTATTCGATTACTATAGCTAGCCAGCGAGTAGCTTACGCTATTGGCCTTCTTGGCGTGCCGCTATATAGCGCCGCTATATCGCCCAAAAGCGCCCGAAAAGTCGGACGTTATTTTTAATAGCTCGCTATTTAAAACCTGGTATCTAATAAAATATGTTATTATTATATTGTTAGAGCAACCCAACAAGCATTCCTATATGACCTTCCAATCCTATTTTTTGGATAGGCCTCTCGCGGAAAGAAAGAAACGCTGTAGGGCGCCGCCCCGCGCCACCCACTTTGCGACCCCGGGTTTCTCGCCTCCCAGAAGCCTCGTCGGTGGTGGCGGAGGCGGGGTCGCGCCCTCAGCAGTCTGGCGATATTACCGCCAGAGTCTTGGTCGAGGTCCAACTAGGTCTAGGGTTTGCTCAGCGAGTCGATATTCGAGGTGGGTTAGGTCGATGCCCGGAGGGCGTGGCTCCTCTGCCGGTTTCTTTCTGGCGGCAGCCGGCGTGTGCGAGCTGACGGCGGCCCGCGTGAGATAAATTCTCGCCGGCTTCTTGGGTTCTCAGATGGCGTCTTCTCCCGTCAACGGAGGGCATTTGTGGAGACGTCCCTAGAGTCGAGGGCCGCGCATCGTCGTCTTCTTAAGGTGATGATGTTGTTGACCACGGTAATCTCGAAAGGAAGATGTTACCACGGTGAAAATCGGAAAACTTTCTTCCGGGTTGCCGACGGTGGAATCGGAAGGATGCGTCATGGGAGCGGGAGTTGGCCGATGTGCTGAGGCAGTTTATTCGGTACATTCCCCATCTAGAAGTAAGTCCTCCTCTCCGCGCCTCCACCTTGTGGAGTTTCGCTCTGGTGCCCACGACGATTGGGAAGCCGGTTTCGACGGGTGACGAACGGATCTCTAAAGGTTTCGAGGAAGATGAGCAGTTTTGTCTTGCTTTGTAATTTTACTATTTCTTAGGACTACGTTTGTAAAAGGGTCGGTGTAATGCACCAAAATTAATACATGTTATTTCTCAAAAAAAAAAAAAAAAATATGAAAAACACTGCTGCCCAACACTTCCTATATGGAGACTCTCAGCAGTATTTCAACACTCTTTGTATGAGCTCTCCAATCTTTGGGCACGCTTAACCCGCGCGTATATTTCTGCACCGAGCGCGCGCAGATCCACGGCCCTTTCCTTCCTACGCGTGCAAAGGTGAAGTTTCGGTCGCGGAGCTGTAGTAGGCGAGGCAGGTGGTTGGGAACCCGACGTCCACCGCGTCCCAGTCGGCAGCCATGGCCGGGTCGCCCGACAACACGACGGTGGTCAAGTCGAGCCTTGCGGACATACGGCGATCTGGCGACGACGTACGGCGATGTGGCCTGATTCCACGATGATTCTGCCTGAAGGGTGGTGGCCTGATTCGCCGTGGACGATGCTTGAGGTGCCGGCGTCTTGCACACCTCCCAGGCTCAGATCGGCATGTTTCCTCTCATCGGCAAGTACTGCTTGCAACTTGCCTCTCAGAAATCAACGTGAGATTGGATTGGGTTGGATTTGCATGTACTATTCCTTCCTCTCAGATTTCTGTCAGTGGACAACGGCAAACAAACTGCAGCGAGTGTGGTTGCCAGCGGCGGCCAAAAATTTGCAGCGGAATGGCGGCGGCGAGGCCGGGGGCACCTCCTTCTTCCACGTTTGTTCCCCGATCAACTACGGCTCAACGAATCGTTCTATGGAGACCTGAATTTAGTTTTTTGGAAGTTAATTGGGTATTGTTGGAGATTGAGGTTTTTTTACTATTCCAATCTCATTTGGAAGTTCTAAACTCATGGATATTAGGAGAAAATTATCAAGATCTTGTTGGGTTGCTCTTTAACTAACAGTGGTTCCCTACTCGTTCCTCTAACGCTTAAGATTGCTCATCAAGATCTTGTGTTGCCATTCACTATTTGCCATCCTTCCCTTCAAACTTGCCCAACCCTCTGCCTCCCTATCATCCTTTGTCACCAATTGATCCTAAGTCGGCTACAAAAGTCGAGTTTGGTTCTAGGCCCGAAGACATCTCATATAGGATATCCCATGCAACCTCCCCACATAAATAAATAAATAAATAATGAACATAGTCATCCCAACTAAGACGAGTGTCACTGGTCGCGCGCATGCAAGGTGGAAGAGGGGTGATTGGGCCAAGGGCATCTCATCGGCATGATGCCGAGGGGCGGCGGCCATAAGCTCGCTAACCGGGGGCGAAGTTAGATGTAGCTTGTTGGTGTGGGGCCAAGGGTCGTGCAGCGTGGTGGCAGCCTGAGCAGTGAGCACATTGGCGCTGAACCAAGGCAGCAGCTCAAGCTCAGAGCTCAGCAAGCGGGTGCAATGTGGAGAAGGAGAGAAATTAAAAAAATGTTGACATGTGGGCTCCGCATGTCATAGCTCATCTACTTTTCAGGCCCCCAACCCAAACCTTGCAGGACATGGATGGTAATCTTTCTTTCAAACAAACAAGAAATTATACTATTTCAATGGTGGCTAACAAGGACGAAGCAGGGTTCTGAAGCGTAGGGGTTTCGATTCCCTGGTCTTCCTAATTTGATGCATGATTTGGCAAGAAAAAGAATGTCAGTGACGTTTAGAGGGATTTCGACCCTCCTGGCAGCATGACCTGGCCCACATGGAGAGATTAACTGCCGGTGTCTAGTGGGTTTCAAGCATCTAGTCGCTCTTATGGCATTGCTGTAGGCTGCTTTGGGCCCTAGTCATAGCCAATTCGTTTCAATGTAATCCCCTCAGTTGTGTGGGTGGTGTGGGTCGGTTGGATAACCTTTTTTTTTTTTTTGAGGGAATCATAGAGCTTTTCATTCATTTTACGAAGAATACAATCTAACAGTGCTAGATTAACTACCAAGGTCAGAATTATATCAATCCAAAAAGAAGCGGGGAAGTAGCGAGATCATGGAAGCACAAGTATGCTTCACGAGTTTGCATCTCTGCACCCAACTCACACTAAAATTTGAAAAACATTTCCCAAGCTCTATGATATCCAAACACAAATTACCAATAGAAGAGAGGATCGACTCTTTATCTTGTAGCAATCGCGCCCGGGCCTTGACAATCAACTTCAAGGATAACCTTATCAACGCCAAGCTCAGCGCCAGCTCAAACCTTCTCGCGCTAGCGCTTCAGTAGAAGTCCGCAGTCCCACATCGTCATGCCACCTTTGCCGCGCACCACCCAATACCTCGCCATTATGGTTCACGATAATCACACCGACGCCCGCATGTGGGAGTTCCCAACGTATCCGAAGATCGGTATTAACCTTCACCCAACCTCCTCGGTCGTTCCCGTGGCGCGTGACGACCGCGATGCGAACTTTCGAGGAGTGCGCCAACGCGCCCGGTTCTTCCATCAATGTGGAGATGTACCTTGCCCGGTACTTGCGGGTTCCCATATTTTCGGCCATGCCGTCCCCGTTGCGCGGCGAGATCCAAAGCCCATGCGCGCACACCACCCGGGGGAGCCAGACGCCTTGCACGGTTTCAACACATCGAGGCCCGAGAACAGGATGCGACCTCGAGATTTTTTGATACGTCTTGATCCTTCACCGCCTCCCGGAACCGCCTTGCTATAGGACACATGAAGAATATGTGATGTAAGGTTTCCGCGGATCACCACACGCCGCAATGCCCCTTCCAGCTCAACATGTCTTCGCCGGCTCGGCCCGAGATGGTAGTAGAAACCGCTCGCCACCCGGAGACTACGCGCCGGTGGGACCTCCATCTTCCAGGGCCTTCCGCGGTCACGGCGCCCAGGCCGGGCCTCGCCGGGTGTGCCCGCCTCCTTTTGCTCTTGCTTCGGGGAGATGATAAGGCGGCCGGGGCCGATCTGAGCCATGCTTCTCAAAGAAGCCCAAGCAAGTACATCTTCCTCGCCCGGGATAGTAGTTTTAATCTTGAGGATTTCATTCGCATCCACTTGCCATGAAAGTATTTTTCACTAATGCTTCATCCCGGATCGTTCGTTCGCACGCGACAAGTCGGCCCACCCTCTTTTTGTTGAAGGCAGGTCTTGTTAACCGTTAACGCCGTAGAGGCGGGACTCCCGAGGATCCGGTCTCGTTCAGGACATTAATATCTCCCCGCCCAACACGTTTGATGAGTCCGCGTGCTAGTATATCCCGGCCATGGAGGATAGGCCTTCACGTTGCGAACTCAAGCTTCTTCTTGGATCTTAGATAGGAAATCGATTGTGGTAATATTTCCCTTTCAACACCCTCGCACCGCAGTCGGCCGTTTAATCAACCTCCACCCTTGTTTCCCCAACATCGCCTTATTGAAGAGAGTAAAATCTCTAAACCCCAAGCCTCCTTCTTCCTTTGTTCTTGTCGGTTTTTCCCATCGAGACCAATGAATCTTATGGTTGTCTAGATTATTGCCCCCACCGATGTTTGTCCGCGGCAGGTCATCTTACGGCACACTCTTGGCGAGAGGCTGAAACAAGACATAGGATAGGTCGGGACTGATTGTAGATTTGCCTTGATCGAGGAACCTCCACTGGCGCCTGACTCATTTGCTTCTCGACAAAACCACCCACCATACCCTCATTAAGCACCTGGGACAAATCAACGAGCGTCCCGGGCGAACCACGCTTCCGCGTTGGTCGGCCCCAAGTACTTCTCTCCCAACGCCTACAATCAGTATGCAGTAGACTCTCATGCGGCTGCTATCTTACAATCGTCATCAGCGGCTCGGGCTAAAGAAAATAGCCCGATTTATTTTTATTGACAAGCGCGGAACCACATTGTAGTCCTCGAGTAATTTTTGTCCGTCGGACACCCTTCAGCCGACGCTTGGGTGAAAATTAGGCGATCATCGGCAAAAAGTAAATGTGATACCCATGGTGCATGTCTACTCACCCGAACCCCCTTGAAACATAAAGGGGACCAACATTCTTCGGCATGGATGTCGGGGCCTTCCGCACAAAGCAAGAACAAAATACGGTGATATAGGATCACCTTGGCGGATTCCTCTCGAGAAGGTTAAAAGCTTGTCGGAAAAACCCCATTGACACGATAGAAAGAGACCGTCTTCACACACACTTCATAAATCCAAGCGGCACCATTGGTCCTGAAAGCCCAGAGCACGCATAGCAGCCTCTAGATAATTCCATTCCACCGATCGTAAGCTTTTGCCATATCGGCTTTTTTACACAAGCACCTGCTTCCCCTTCCTATTCGAAGATAGTGGATACATTCATATGCAATCAAGGCGTTATGCGCGATCAATCGTCAGGGAACAAAGCGCTTTGCTCAATCGAAACCACTTCATCAAAATTGTCCAGTGGCCAGATTAGCCATGACTTTGGAACATATCTTGTAGAGAACGTTACACAACGAGATTGGCCTATACTTTGAGATAGCTCCTGGGGTTGCCTACCTTTGGGATTAGCACAAGCGAGTCTTGTTCACATCCCGGTGAGGTCCCCCACCATTCGAAAAACCTCTGTGCGGCCCGGGACACATTCCTTCACAAGTACCCGGTGAGTTTGAAAAAAAAGCCAGCATTGAAACCATCAACCCCGGGGCCTTGCTGGTTTCATTTGAAAAAAAGAGCTCTCTCCACCTCCTTCTCCATGTGAGGCGGAGCCAAGAACTCCCCATCTCGGCGGTAACTTTCAAAGCGGCATGATTGCACACCACCTCGGGATGTAAAGAATTTTGTCTTAGAAAAGAGTTTGATAAAAAGGGATGGTGACGAGCTCCAAGTCCTCTGTGCGCCAAGACCCTACCATCTTCATCTGGCGGAATCTTGATTCTGTTTGTTGTTTCGGCCCTTGCTTTGGCTTGAAAAATTCCGTGTTTCGATCGCGAATCGCGTAGCCAAGCAATTCTGACCTTTGTTTCTCCATGATTTCCTCTCGGCCAACACCTCGGAGGAGTTAGCGCCATAATGCTTCGCTCCGCCCCCGGGACCGCGATATAGGGGCTGGCGCTTTCCGATTCGGCTCCCGGCGCTGCCCTCGAGATCTTTCACTTGCTTCTTAGCAGAACCCGAACCTTCCGTCCCGTACCTTTAGAGGCTAGCAAAAATTTGATAGCGCCCGACCACGGATGACATATCAACGGCACCCACAGGGTCCAGGACCGGTTGACAAAATCCATGTAGTCGTAAGTGAGACTTCCACATGTTTTCATATCCTAAAGGTTTCTTTTTGCCACCCGGGAGGCCGTGGCGGCACCTTCCTATGCTTCACCCTCTATCACCAAGGCCGCATGGTCAGGCTCGACCAAAGGCACATGGAACCACCTCCGTATCCCCGATTCGGACATGTGAATTATGATCGCCCAAAAGCCGATCCAGTCTCACCTTGACATTCCTATCCCGACTCGGCGATTATCCATTATATGGCCGAGACCATGGAAGCCAAGATCCGTTAACACACAATCATGAATCACCTCTTGAAGCGGCCATACGCCATTGCTCACGTTCCTTCTTGCCGTGTTCATCGTAGAGAGCTTCATTGAAATCGCCATGCACGATGAGAGCAAGAAGAGCACGAAAGAAATCTCAACAAAAACCAACTCTCCTTCCTCCTCTCTCTTCGAGGGTTCACCATAGAATCTGTAATTCTCAATTGCGGAATTTTAGGCGATCACAAGGCATTAGGACATCAATATGGGACCTAGACTTGCTCATCTCAGCCACGGTACATCTAAGCCATGAGCACTAGACCCGCTAAGCCCCTCGACTTAAGCGCAATAGCATTCAGAAGCGGGTCCCGGCTCAAGCCCGTGCCACGCTCTCCTCCCCCATTCGCGTCTCCATCAGAACACCACCGCGGGCTTTCTCTCCTCCACCGGATGGCGGAGTTCTTGAACTGCCTCGGGCTGCGCCGGCCGGCGGAGTTCACACTCAGCGAGATTCATGGCGCCCGGGGTATCGCGCCTGCCCATGCCCGATCCTTGCTTGGTGTTGGAGCGTTGCCTCTTACGTACTTCTCGGTCTACCACTTGCTTCCCGGCCAGTCGTCCCATGCATCGATTCAGCGGGGCCAGACCAGAACCTACGATGCGATGGCACGTCGTCATCATCCACGGGAGGTGTTCGAGGTCCAGTACACACCAGAGGACAACTTCTTCTTCCTCTTTCTATGTTCTTTTTCTTTGGTCGGTTTCATACCTTGAGCATCGCCTCACACCGCCGGCAGGCCTGACCGCCGTGCCATCCCTTCCCCCTCAACACCCCGATCGGTTGGATAACCTTGGTTACCATATGTATTGTACTTTTAAACTCTTTCTTTGCTTAATAAAAAATGTGATGTTGGCATGATAAAAAGAAGAAGAAATTGAGGCTGTTTCATCCTTCAAAACAGAGACCATGATCGTTTCATTCCACTTGATCTCTCAAACAAACGCTAAGGAGCTATTTTTATCGGTCTCTCAAGTAAAATTTATAAACCATGGTATAGGAGCTATTTTTTGTCGAAATTTGTTTGCACTAGTCACACTCTGTCAATCAATGTTACATTGACGTCAAACAATGTCTAGATATGTAGGAAAATAGATAAATTTAAAAAAAATCAAAGCAGCTTATATATTTTTGAAATGGAGGGAGTATATCATAAATTTGTGGCAGGCGGACATATGCCCCTAGCATTTCAACCCTGGTAGCACAGTCAATGCATCTTCAGTGATAAGTTCAAAAAAAACATCTTTAGTGATTGGTCCTTATCATTGATCCTTCGATCAAGCGGGTAGGGGAAAGTTGATCCATAGGCTTGCCACAATCTATGTGAAAATACAAATCGGTGACTTAGTACATTGTACACGTAACCTGTAAAAAATTTGGACATCCCAGTGTGATGACGAACGTCACTTGGGTGGTTAGGATTCAATTGAATTATTGAACCACGACGTTTTTAAAAATAAATATCAATCACCCCACCCTAATTGAGCCATGAATTGAAAGGACATAAGTATTAGGTTAAAACCACGAACAACATACAGATCCACGAGAACAAAAGAAATGATCTTTTTCTTAGATCATTTGAATCAGAATGCAAGGGAATCGAATTGCCGAAGACGAGGAAGGAACACCACTCACCTAAAGATTGCGACCCTCATCGGACCGCGACGGGACTACGGGTGCTGCACATCACGATCAGCCCGTGGCGGCCGCAGTTGGCTAGTTGGCTGGGCGCAGCCCCTGTTGGCCGCCTATGCTAGTGCCCGTGGTCTAGGCGGGCCGGCGGTGGCCCCAGGTGCAATAGTGAGGAGAGGAGGCAGCGACGGTAGAGGTCCTAAGGCATTGGCCGCGGTTGGTTGGGGCGGGGCTCGTCGCTATCGGGAGAGAGAGTGGGGGAAGGGCAAGGTCGGCCGTCGCATAGGGGGAGAGGAGGCGGCAACATGGGGCGAGAGGAGGGAAGGTTGTGATTGGAGGAGTGCAACCCACATACGATGGAATTGCGAGGATCTGCGGGCCGGTCTTGAGGTGGAGATGGTTTCGTAGAGATGGCGGGAATTTGACCAAGGGAAATATGTGTGGCGCAAATAGATGTCTTAGTTTTGTTCTTTTTAGTTGTGGGAGATAAACACGGCTAGAAGTGGAGAACATGGTGAGGAGGATTGAAGGAATTGCTAAATCGAGAACTTTAGGAATGGACAAACACTTGTTTATGGACATGGTGGGAATGTGCATCAGAGCAGTGGAATGGGTCACTAACAAGGTATTATACAACTATAAGAGTAGTGGACATATACCCCCCCCCAGCGCGCATTTCAACCTTGGTAGCACAATCAAAACATCTTCAATAATCGGTCTTTGTCGTTGATTGTTTCATCACAAGAGCAGCAATCCATCTAATGACTTTGCATAGAATTTTGTTGGGTTTCTTGAAAGCTAGGTTACACCCCACAAGTAGTAGAGCAACAATGCGGGGCTGCAAATGAGGGGGCCAGAACTATGGAACATCCTCCGCGCTTCTAGTCCTCCTAGGTAGCACAGCGGCACCACGACATCGCCCGTGGCCCGGCCAGTTCAACTACCACGGCCTTAGCGGACCTTCGAGCCTCGCGCAACCCGGTGCCGCACAAGTGGCGGCAGCGACACTCCTAGTGGCTCCGCGAATGGCATGGTGGCCCATGACGGCCACTTCGCGGCACGCTCCGCTCACATTAGGGCGCCGGCGCGTCAATGGCTTGGCCGACCACGGTCTGGTCTTTCTCTGCATCTTCCGTGTTCGCCATAGTAAGGTGTAGGGCTCCTCCCAACACCGCCTGCCGCGGCGTCGGGGCACAACCAATGACATCCTGCGGTGGGCTCGACATGGTGCTCAAATATGAGTTCGACAGCGTCAACAACAACCATGTCGGCATCGGCATCGGCAGGCGCGGTCGGTCGCCGCCGGAAGGGCTGACTACTACGACTACCCTCGGCCTCTTGAGCCGTGAGGTGATGTAGTTTGGGTGGACTACAACTCTTGTGATCACTGGCGCCGTTAAAGTGCGTTGTATTAAACTTTTTGCTTGATCGAAAAAATATCTTGTTAATCTCTTGAGGCTTCTTGCCTCCATGGAATTTAATATTAAACTTATTTTCTCTTAATGAAAAACTGGTGAAGCCCAATCGCGAAAAATCCACACAAATGCCACATTTCTCATAACCTTCAATGTTTCAGTAGTTCAGTAGCTCAAGTCAAATAATGTGACCTTCTAAAACAATCACAACTAAAGTCGTAACCAGTGTTCCGTTGACACGTCTGACAGGTTTTTAGGTGAAGGGCTGAAGAGCCGGCCGATGGCATCTTTCTTCGACCGTGATTTAATGATTTTGGACTTGGAAGAATGGTATACTTCTAGACTAAAAGACTTTCCAAGGACACCTATTATTGTCTATCGTTTCACTCACATGCGTTCCGACTCCTACGATCGATTTCTAAGTAATTTTGACTTGACAGATAAGTTTTCTGTGTGGAGGGGGTGATCACTGCCACGCTCATCATTAGTTGTTCTGACGTCCCTGTAGCAGATGAGATATTTACTACTTTGACAATTTGTTGTGTTTCGGAAAATTAGGGTCACCATCAATGTATACAGTATACACGCTCCAACTAAAGTGAAAACAGGGCACATGTGAATATGTGTCATCTCCGCCAGAGAGTCAGTCATGGTCCCGTGCTCATCGCCGTAGACGACGACGGATTCGTGGACGCCGACAGGACAAACGAATCGAACCCTTCACTTCGCATCAGAGCCAGCATGCTGAAGCTGAGGTGCGACGGCGTGAGCTCAGGGAAGGGGCATGTCGCCGTCGAGATACTGCATCACCTGCCGCATGCTCGGCCTCGCGGCGGGCAGCGGAATGCGAGCACAGCAGCCCCAGCTTCAACGCCAGCATCGCCTCGTCGTCGTCGTAATTCCCCTGGAGCTTGGCGTCGATCACCTCGGCCAGTGATCCCTTCTGCCAGTGCTCCAGCACCCAGTCCACCAGCATCAGCCGGTTGTCCGTCATGCTCTGCTCCACGGGTCTCCGCCCACACACGACCTCGAGGATGAAGGCCCCGAAGGCGAACACACGTCGGTGAGGCGACGCTTTCCCCGACCGCGCCAGCTCCGGCGCGGGTACTATCGTGCCCGACGTGGGTTGTCTGCCCCGGGTCGGCTCCATGGTCATTACAGCCTCGCGAGGCCAAAGTCTCTCAAGCTGATCCGTTCATCTCGCTGTCCAGCAGCACGTTGCTGGCCTTGATGTTTGGTGGATCACGACCTGCTCCCAGTCCTCGTGGATGTACAGCAGCCCTGACGCCACGCCTTTGATGATGGGGAACCTCTGCGCAGTCCAGCGTGGCCATGGCCTTGTCGTCGTCTCCCTTGCCCGTACAGGTACTTGTCAAGGCTGCCGTTGGGCATGTAGTCGTACACCAGGGAGAAGCTCGCCTTTCCGTCGGCAGTAGCCGAGCAGCTGCACGAGGTTCGGTGCCGGAGACGGGCCGATGCTTGCTGACGACCTCGGCGACCGAACTCCTTTATGCCCTGCCTGCCTCGATTCGTGAGACGCCCCTTCTGACGAAGCGACCTCCAGCTTCGATTTCGGGAGCACTCCCGCAGCCCACCCTCCCGAATCCTCCGCCGCCGAGCAGCATCTTGCTGCCGAATCCTTCGGTGGCGCGGAACGAGGTCCTTGTACGTGAAGACCGGTGCGGGCCGAACTCGCCTCCCCGTCCTCTCGCAGCTCCGGCGTACCCGGAGCCGTCGGCGGACGAGGGTGACCACGACCGCCACCGGCGAGGACGAACGCCGCGGTGGCGATCGGCAGCTTGACCTCAAGACCTTGGACCGCGGCTTGGGGCCGGGCCGTGGTAGCTTGGGCAGGCTGCCGATGTTGATGTCGAACAGGCCGTCCATGGCGAAGCTCCAGCCGAGCACGTAGTGTACTCCGACCTCACCGAGCCCGTGGCGGACGAGAGCCCACGTACGCCGGGTCACGAGCACGTCCAGACCGTGGCCGACACCAGAGGCCTGGAAGGGCTTGGGTGTCCCGAGGGAGCGAGGAACGCGTCAGCCCGCGCGGTGTCGCCGTGGTAGTCCCCCAGACCTGCATGGGCTTGGCGCTGATCAGTGTCAGGTTGTGGAACGCGCCGGTGCCGTCGTCGTAGTAACCGGCCGTGGTGGCGTTGACGGACGTGAGGCTGTTCACGTCGATGCCGACGTGGTTGTCGTCAGGGTCGCGCCCAGACTCGGTGCTCGGATGGTGTCGAGCTCGACGCCCAAGACATGGTTACTCGCGTTTGCCGGTGTTGGAGATGTTAGCAGGAAGCCCAGGTACTGAAGCGGCTGCGCGTACGCAGAAGCTGTCACTTACCGACGAAGAAGACGATGCCGTGGCCACTGAGGTCAAGTAAGGCGGGATGATGCCGAACACGAAGGACGCCGAGAAGGAGCGCACGGGCCCGCCAGGCGTCCGCGTGAACCGCAACGGCGCCGGGTGCACCGCCGCGTGGCCCTTGAGCTGCGCCGTGCCGTTGGTGAGCCCAGCATCCCCTGACGCCGTGATGGGTGGCCGTGCCGTCCAGCGCGAGTGGCGCGCCAGTGAAGCCTGAGTAGACGAACTGCTCGTCGCCGAGGACGCCGGCGAGGAGGACACCGGCGAGGAGGACGCTGGCGGCGAAAGAGAACGCGCGTGCCGCCGCAAGTCAACCATAGCAGCGAGCGAGCAAGAACACACACCTCTGGCAATGGCAATTCACATCGGCCGATCGAACTCGCTGCTTGTTTTGTATGTATTCCTAATTGAGATCCGCGCTTGCAGTGCAGTCGCGTTCTGGAGCTACGGGTTTTATAATCCGGAGGGTGTTAGTAGCTCAGTAGCAACCGGCGACCAGTCCAAGCAACATGCAAGTATTTTTCTTTTTCATCTAGACTAGAGACTGGACTAGGAGTAGATAGGCACGGATGACTTTTTATGTTATGGTGCAAAAAAAAACTTGTGTAAGAGGCTTGGGATCGGTTGCTGTATTATCCTACCTACTACGAATTCAGCCAAAAGAATCGCGTTCTAAACCGTATAATTAGCTATTTTTATCTACATTTTATACTCCAAACATATATCGTGCGTGCCGCTTGAAAAAGAAGGCCATCGGGCCTTTGGTGCCAGTGGAGGCTTGAATTGGTTGTTTTCGTTCATCCCGCGTGCGTGTGCCGCTTGAGGCCAAAGGCCATCGGAAATAGCCATCCCTCCCGCCTTGACCTTGGGCTAGCCCGGGTCCAGCTTGGAAGTTTCCACGCCCTGTTGTTTAGTAGCCCTGTCAGTTCTCACGGCTCACGCTGGCGATGCCAAGATGTGGACGCATGTGGCTGACTGACTGACTGAAGAAGAACCGGGGATGTGCCGATGGAGACCGGCGGCGGTGACCTGAGAGGCCGGTGTTTCGTCCATTGTCCCTCCGTCACGGCCGCGAGTTAGATGTGAAAGTGAAACCTATCGACCTGTCACTGTGCCCCCGCTCCTGTGTTGGGTTTTGCTGACTGTTGGAACGCGACGTCTGTGCCGC